>JASDQU010393969.1:0-10896 GCA_032191745.1 Picea mariana | reverse complement strand
TAGGGGCTATATAACTCAAATTTGAACCAGGGTCAATCAAAACAGACACTAGATGGTTGAAAATCATACCTTCTATTTCCACCACTGAAGCTTGGTGGTCAGCTTGGTTATTATCCAAGGATGCATAAATCTGCGGCACACTCCTTGCCACATCATTGATTGTGGTAGCTTCCTGAATGTTATAAACTTTCCGACTGTTCTGTTTTCGGTGTGGACAGTCTCTCGGGAAATGCTCTTCTCTGCAACCCCAACATTTTAGAGGTTCTTTCTGTGGGTTATTAGTCTTCACTGGTATAGGTCCAGAAGTTTTATTTCCGTGCACCGAGGGAAAGTTCTGCTGGAGTACACTCCGGGTTGGATAGTTCATTCTGGGGTTCTTCTTGTAGTTTTTAAATCCTGAGGATTTAATCCCCTTTTTCTGAAATCTCGAACCACTCTTATGTTTCCAGTGTCCACGAGACTCTACCCGATGTCCATATTGTTCATGACAATATGTTGCCTTTTGTATAGTGTCTTCTAAGGTCTTTGGCTCATCGAATTCGATCTGGTTCCGGTATTCCTTGGGTAACCCGCTAATGAAGTGTTGTGCCTTTGCCTTCTCTGCTTTGATGTAGGGTACATATCTCAATAAGTCGAGGAAATTGTTGACATATTCCTCTACAGTGAGTTGCCCCAGTCTAAGTTCATAAAACTCTTTATCCTTCTCGTCGAAATATCTTTCCGACAAATACTTCTTCCGGAAGTACTTCTCAAACCGTTTCCAAGACAGGTCCTCCTCGCGGACCTCTTTCATGCTCTTAAGATCTTCCCACCAGATGGAAGCCTTTCCGTTTAGATTGAAAGTGACCACTCGGGCCTTTAAATTCTCTGAAAAATCATGAACTCTAAAATATTTCTTCAGTCCAAGTAGTCAGGCCTCGGCTTCCTCTCCCTTCTTTATCTCACCGTCGAAGGAGGGAGGTTTGGCCTTTATGAATTCTTCAAATTTATGACCCTTGGAAGTCTTTTGTTTCTTCTGTTTTCTTCAAGAATAGGAACTGGTCCTGCTGCTGGAAGAGCCTTCTGAATCGCCAGCTTCCTTCTAAGTGGAATCGTCCGGCACTAGACCTTTACCTCTGGGGTGGACATTTCTTGAGGTTCTCCTCTCAGTATGGCCACTGATACGACCATGTTTCTGCATCTTAGGTTCATGTTGCATTTGTCATTGTAGGTCAGATAAGCTCTGCAGTAAAACTGCATTAATTTCAGTTTTCTTTTCTTGCTCTTTCATCATCCTTTCATTGTCAGCCTTGTAGCTTTGCAATTCAACCATGAGACTCCTCACAGTCTCAGCTAGATCTGGAGGGGTTCCTATTGCTCTTCTTTCGTCAGACTCTTCGTCTCTATTGTGGGAGTCTTCTCCCATCTCTTGGTGAGTCACCATTCTCTGCGTCTGTAAATTCCCGTGGCTGATCGTCCGCTTGTGTGAAAAGACAAACGCTGGTTATTAGTCAAGAGTCAAATACATTTTATAATCTATGCATAATTTATAACTCTTTCACATGCATACACAATCGGTTTCTCGTTCCCAAGTTTTAATCTTGGACAAGAGAGTTAAGTTAGGGGGTTACTCCTCGTAGGAGTGCTTCGAACGGAGCTTATACGCAACTCGTGCATGAGCCCAATCAGGCCAAGTGTTGCAACCATGCTCTGATACCACTTTCTCACATACCCACTACGCAAATCAAACTTTTTCGTTGATTTCTCAACAATTAGAATCCCCGAAGTCCTACGGGGCTTAGTGCAGGCTATCTTTTTCCTTTTTCCACCTTCATATGATTGTAGTTCACGACTATGGGCCGAATCAGCACAGCGTCTTTTCTCACTTCGCGACTCAGTGCTACCGGAACGTCGAGTCGCTCGACTCTGCAAACCCTGAAGCTTGAAACAGCAAAACGCCAAACCCCAACGGGGCTACCGAGGGGCAAGTTTCTCTCTTGGGGTCTTGTCTACGTGACCCTATACGGTGTCCACGTGCTTAAGACAACCAAGAGATTATCGGCTTTTCGCGATTCATGGAATCGCAATACACGACTTCTACCTTTCCCCATTCAAATCCCCGAAACTTCCGAGGTCTCTAAAGTTTCCCTCCAAAGGGAGATCAACGGCCATAAGCCTCCCCTGATCCAACGGCATGGATCCTTTTGGGGTTTTCGGTACTCAGGAGTTCGAAGTGCAACGACTCCAAAACTCTTCGTCATTCAAATCTTTGATTTCCGATATGGAAATTCGTGTAAGAGATCGACAGCTCTTAGGAGCGTGGATCCAACGGTCCACAGGATTTCGGGTATCGGGATTTCGTGACTCGCGAAGACAAGGTTTTCTTGCCTTTTGGTTCCCCGGATGCCGAAACGTTGAAATGTCGACCGACAGCCACGTGTCCCTTTGATGGACGGCAGCGACCCTCGACCAAGATCGACAATCGTGGTCTTTTGGGGATGATCAACAATCACGATCAAATCCTGTCTTTTCTCAATCTTAATCACACCTCACTCCATTTCGAGGCTTCAGTGATCGGAATTTCGCGACTCACAAAGACAAGGGTTCTTTGCCCTTTTGTTTTCCAGGTGCCGAAGCACTTACCAGTGGCCACGTGTGCTCTATAGATGGACGGTCCAGGCACTTCCGTGGACCATGGGGTCTATGGTCACGATTCCTTCATCTCTTGCAAGGGAAAAAGAAGGGGTCGTGGCACTAATGCCTGCGTCTCTTTCTTAAATCAAACGCTCATTGCAAACCCTGGGATCCTCCGAAGGGACCCTGTTCGTGCATTGCTTGCAAAAGCGGAGAGGGGTCGAGGAATTATCATCCACGTGTACCACTTTGTCAGCTCGAATCCCTAGTATCCGAAATATCGATGGACTCTCGATCTCCGCCACGTGTCCTTTACGAATGGATGGTCTAGATCTATATCGGGACTTTCACCATGGAGTGTCCCGATCCCTTGTCATCCGGACTCCCGGAATCCCGATTTCTGAATCCCCGATACCGACTCCTCTCTCGGGACTTTCGCCCTTGTTCACTAGGGCTTAACCCTCATGCCTTTCTTAACAAATCCAACGGTTGTCAGGTTCTTCTAGCTAATATCTGATGGCTTAGATCTGTCCCACGTCGTGCACTCTCCCACTACTTCCTGGACATGGAAAAATCAACAGTCCAGATGTTCTCATGGACCTTGGGGATCTACGATCCCAATTTCCTCGCTATTCGCGAAGATAGAGGAAAAGGGACAAGGTATGTAACGCCCTTGTTTCTTTCGTCAATCTAATGGTCATGAGTGACCATGGATCTTCCGACAGGATCTCGTCCATCGATCGATACTTATCCCTACGCTGCTACTTCGAGATTTTAAGAGGGTCATTCCTCCTCGTACAGGGTTGTTAAGACTTGCACATTCAAGTCCTTTTTCCAGGTTCTTGGTAAACCTTTCCAAGGAGGGAATCTCTATGAAGAGATATATTCCAGGGCATTCCTGGAGACAGATACGGGGAAACAACTTCTCGAGAACGGGCTGGAAGTCTGACATGGTTCAACTTATGCATAATTAAATTCATTTATCAACATAAGCCATGCATGGTTTTTCTATTATAAGCATATACAATTACTGGTACTGATCAAAATACTACACAGACATTCTTATAATGAAAACATTCACAGTTTCGCGGCTTATGAGCATAATTATCAGAATACATATATTTCAAGGTACCAGAGGCAAAACACTTATCAGAATTAACACTAGGGGTCAAGCAACTGCTGAGAGGGGTGCTCGTTTCCACCCAACCGTAGGCTTAGCGACTCCCAGAGGATTTACCACTAGCCACCCCCGAGCTGAGACCACAATGTTGTGTGACTGTGTCTTCGTTTTCCAGTGACCAGGAGTGAAGGTTGCAATCCTTCCTCTCTGCTATCACTCACTCTGTGTAATGCCAGAGTTCTCCTCTTGCGTCTGCCCCCCGAAATCACTTCTACCCCACACCTTATCCTCTTGCGAGGTTGCGTGTGGTGCTATTACCCTCGCGCTGGTCAGTCATGATGTCTCTACAGATAGGCGGTTCACCTCCCCATCCCTCATCAAGCCATCTACATACCAGCCTGCGATTCATTTAATTCAGGGCCAGCGAGCCGCTTTTGGTTCTCTGGGCCAGTGGAGTCCAAATACGGTATTAATTCTCGGTGGAAGTTAACGCCACCTTTCTAGGTGCCTTCCACCGCCATCGTGGTCTCTTTTTTCTGCACATCCCCTCTCAGCAGTCCTACAATAAAATTCAAAATGTTATTCACATTCATTGACCTTTTCCTCAAGGTCCATTTACATCACATATTCATATTTATGAGTTTGCCATAGTTCTTGGCCAGTCCCGTTATTTTTACAAACTAGGGGAAACAGGGTGTTACATCGGATGGGTAAAGACTCAAGAAAATATAACTTTAACTCAGGAAACCAAGCCTGGTATGTAGAAAGCAAAGGAGGTCTTGATCCAACTTTTGTCAGTAAATGGATTAAAGGGTGGTAGATGGAAGACTTGTGAGAAGGGCGAGCAAGACTGCCTCAGGCGACAAGCCTTCGGAGGCTTGGGGGTGAAAAACTCAGAAGCCAAGATCCTCTTGGTTCAGAGCTTCAAGGAGCTAAGGGGTGACTCGACTTAATCCTTCAATTCCAAGTCATTTCAATGCTGAGAAAAACACAGGAACCGATTAGAAACAATGCAACTGTTACAGTGATCCAAACTACATCATCCTATAACAGCTACAACTCGACTGGATCCTCCAATTCCAAGTTGTTCTAACACGGTAAACAGAGAGATGGAAAGAAGTTGACATCCATAAAGTAAGAAATCTCAAATGCCTTATACATTAACCAGAGTGACCAGCACTTTCATCAAAACTTTACAATTGAGATCCTTGATCAACCACCGATGCCTTCGAAAATGCCAAAACTGAGTACATATACTTGGGAAGATTTTCCCAACAGAGGCGCACTCGCCCTCCAAGGCGTAGCGTCTATTCAGTCGATCTTCGGGCGGAAGTCCTTCGTCGGAAGTCTCCTTAACTTCGCATGGCCTTTGCAGGGGAGGTAGCTGAAACATTAAAGGCCAAAATGGCGTGTGCAGACTTCTTTGTCTAATCGAGGACTTCAGCATGGCTTCTTTGGAAAAATCAGTACGCAAAACACCTTCGAGCAGACCGCTTGCCAGACCCTCCATACCTCACACTCAATGAATGAAAGGAGGTTTCAACCACCCGTTCTTTCCTTCATTTACTCCAAGCGGAAACCAGGAGCAAAATCGTATCCGATGGCTCCTGGAAATCGCTATGATCCTTTCGGCGACTGGACTTGACACTTTTGGCCCCTTTTGCTTAGCTCTTTTATTTCCCAAGTGACCACGGACCGTGACCTTGCTTTTATTCCCATAGGAGTTTTCGGCATTCGCGAATAGGAAGGAGTTGATCCTTGATTATCATAGTTGCGATGGGCGAAACGCTGAGACAGTTCAATTGGGCGCCACTTGTCCTTCAACTCTGACGGTCCTAAACTCACCCGACATTGTTGTGGGCCCCAGGTTCTGGACGCTCTCGTCACTTTGCGCATCGAGGATATGAGGGAGCTGGTCTTTGCGCTTCGAAACCGCGATGGGAGAAAAGGCGAGGAGCCTAATCACGCGCCAAGTGTCCACTTCATATGGACGGCTAAGACTGCCCCTTAATACTGCGGGCTTGACTTTGGGTGCTATCGGCACTTCGGGGTTCGGGGTTTCGAGATGTACAACAACATGAAACCTTCACCCTTTGCACTTGCGACTGTCGAAAAGCAGACGTGACCAGATCTCGTGCCACGCGTCCTTTGGGATGAACGGATGTCATCCGTTCCTGCACAAAATATGGGCGCTATCCATCGCGCTAACCTCGGCGCAACTTCACTAACCGCAATTTCCCGCCAACCGTTGATCTGTCCCTTTGGATAAATCCTGATCGTTAAAATCAGACTGCTCGCTCGCTCGATTTAAGCCCGAAATAGATTTCTTCTGTGAGCTGCGCTCGACGCTCATCGCACCACTTGCAGACCTGATCGCTCTTGGGCTTCGGACGAGTAATGTTACTAACACATAGACATTAGATTAAGGTTCATTTTCAATTCAACTTTCCTACATAGACACTAAGTTAGTTTTCACTTTCAATCCTACTTTCCTCTAATTTTAAGCTCACCACCAAGCCAAACACCAAACCAAATCCACATTGCTAAAGTCTATGGAGGTGTACATACCCTACCCAGCTCTCTATTTGAACATGTAATTTCCACATTGTATTTATCATTGGGAATAGTAGGTGCCATTACAATAGTATTCAATAAGGCATTATGTGCTTTTACAACATTAGTCAGTGCATCTACCGATAATAGATGCACAGGCACAAGCATCGATCCGTAACCATCTTTGGAAACTCATTTATCACCATCTGCACAAAACATCTAAAAATAGCAGGAAATTTGTTGTAAGAAAGATCAATCTAATTTTATATTAGATTTCAAGAAAGAATATCTCTAAACAGATTAAAATTGGATGAATCTAATTTTATATTAGATTTCAAGAATGTCATAGAGCCATACCATCCTTGTGGGTGCCTCGTTGTTGATGTGACAATGACTTGAAAAATGTTTAACACACTTTTTAGAAATAATCATGAAGAATAATAATAAACATATATATTTGAATTCGTGAGTAGAAAGATGTTCAATTCGAAATCCTTTCTTTATATGCTCCTTTTTTCCATATTATTTACCCTTTTAAAATGGAAAAAATAACTCCAAGAAGAGGTGAGGCCAGTTTGATTAAAATGTACTAGATTGACAGCAGCAGTAGCAGAACAATAATCAACCATCATATAGTGGAAAACAGAAAAACCAACAAAGGAAATAACAGTTGATGTAATAATGAATGAATGAGAGAATTTAGCTCGACCCTTTTTAATTACTTGCCTGTAAATAGTAAAAAAAACACAGGGATAATCTTTCCACAATTGCATTACATTTTGCTCTCTACAACAACACAAGGGTTTAATAATTGACAATAACAAAGGTCAAACTTCTTAAATAGCAAATGACCAACTATCAAAGAAAAAAGTCTTTATTGAGGTGTAGCAAAGTTCTAGATCAATGATGAATCACTAATCAAAGGTGTAGCACACTCAACATGCTAAATAGTATGGTTGGGCATATAAAATGAACTAAAATGTAGAGATAGAACATTATTCTTTCTAGTAAGCATATTCACCATAATCCAAGCCTCAACACATCCCGGATGACATATGACTTGCCTCAACACATCCCAGATGACATTCAACCCTTTAGAAACTTATTGAATGCAACTCCTACAAAATTGAAGAGGAAAAAAAAAGATGAAATATTACAGTCATTATGGACAAGAGATGCATGCTTGTTGTTTTACATAGAACATAAGCTCTAGAAACTAGAAAGACAAAGAAAGTATAGATGCCTCTAGAAACTAAAAGTATTGATATATTCTTAAACTAGAAAGACAGAGAAAGTATAGATGCCTCTAGAAACTAAAAGTATTGATATATTCTTGTCTTGTCTCTGGTGTAATGATATAAATGCCTCTAGAAACTAAAAGTATTGATATATTCTTGTATAGATGCCTCTAGGCATATGGTGAAAAACAAAGAGAGACATCCCACTCGTACCTCATCCTGTAGTATACTTCATACGAACCAATGTTAAACATAAATAAATTAATGTTACCAGCAATTAAAGAAAGAATTTAGAAATTAAAGGAGATATGATAGATTTGTCAGCAAAAAAATATGCAAACCCCATAAAAATCATAAATGTGTAAAATTGGGTCTTTAAAAGCACAACTGGAATACAAGATGCAGGATCGCAGTCCCCAACCTTCTAAGACCAAAATCAAGTTGTTTATGTATTGTTATGATGATGCTAGTGCCCTCATGAACTTGAGCACTATGCATGAGACTAACCTTGACTATATAAAGTCATTTCCATTCAGAAATTTACCATAAGTGGTACCTACCCTATCTCACAGTGATATACAACATGTTGTATTGCCCAATCATGAATTCAAGCTTGATATTTTCAAAGCAATTTATACAAGAATGCAATTTTTTTCATTGTTTTCTTGCCAATTTTTTTAGCCTGTACTTGTTTCTTCACTCTATTTTTTTGGGTTTTTTTTTATAACATAGTTATAATGATTAGTTAATATGATTAAACCCATATTATGTCCATCATAAAATTGTACTTAAACATAGGTTAGAGAGATGCCAAGTGGTGGACCCCCCTCTGCCCAGCGATTTGACTAGTAAAGTCTACGAACGATTTGACTAGTAAAGTCTACGAAGGTATACATACCCTACCCTATACATACCCTACCCCCCTCTGGATTTGAACTTGTGACCTCTTAAGAGGAAACAAATGTTCTTACCATTAGGCCCAAACTATAATTACTTGTTAAGATCCAAATCTAGAGCTATAAACTTAATCTGACATTGTGAAATGGAAAAAGAAAAGTCAAGGCATCATAAACTTGATTGAACCACCTCAACTGAACTGCTTCCGGAAATTGGTCTTGAGAGTGCACTATCAAGATCATTAACCTAGAGGCAAGACAAGAATATATCAATACTTTCTCTATCTTTCTAGTTTCTAGAGCTTATTCACAAGCAAAATATAGCAAAAATATTTTCTAGAAACATCTAAAGTGGTGAATATTGATATATCCACCACTAAAAGAATTCCCAAGCAAAATATAGCAAAAATATATCAATACAACTAAAAGGGAAATGTATCCAATTAAGCATTGTGTGCCTAGAGAGAAGAGACATTAAAATGGTCGATTGAGGTTATGTTTGAGTTTCTAGGATAGAAACCATTTTTTGTCAAATTAATTGGGCTTTCGGATCACTAAAAGTGGTCAGAGACACTTTGGATAAAACTCAATCCAGAGATAGCAAGAGATTTCAGTGTAGTTGGAAAACCACCAAACTGGCAAAATTTTCTAAACAAACTATGACTTTTACTGGTGTTGCAAAAATCTCTGAATTCTTTTGATTTTTTCCATGTTTTTTAGGTCGTCAAATATTCTGAGTTTTTTAAGTCTACCTTTGTGCTTGCCAAGTTTTGTAATTTTTTTGCCATTTCCAATTTTTGGCTGATGTCGAGTTTTGCAACATTGATTTGTAATTTTGTACAGTTGTCATCTTTGCACTCCCGTTGTCTCCAAGCATTCAGCCATATTTTCTATGCAGTATATTTTCTTTTGACGCTCTCTCTTTTCACGAGCAATTTATGTCTCACCAGTTCTGAATAATTCTTCTGCATCTTTTTCCTAAAAATATGCTCTTACCTTAAATCATTTTGTAGTTTTTTAATGCAAGTTCCTTCTCTCTGTGTATCATTATGGGAAGAATTCCAAGCTGTGTGAAATCTGGAATCAGTAGAACTTCAATCTCTGTGTGAATCTGAATTTGATTGACAAAAATTTTAATATATGTATATTAACCCCGAAGTTGAATATCCCATGAGTATAGGAGTTTCAATGTCGATTGAGCTCAGTCATATTCAGTGACAGGAATACTAGATTCCTGTAAGAAGGGTCAAAATACCTTCTAGAGGAGTGGAAGTTTGTGGATCGATGGCATGAATGCCAAATCGATTCCTCTCTAAAATGAAAGCGATATTGAGAGAATGATATCGAGGATTAACTTTCTGTTGAATGTATACAAACTGAAGTTTTATTGCAGGCGAGCTTAAACATTTGTAAAGGTTTTTAGCATGCAAGATGCTACAGGTACCGTAAGATCCAGCCAAAGGTTCATAATAACCGTTGATTTGAAGGATCAAAAACCCCCACAAAATGTAAAACAAAGGTTCGACACAATTACATTTGGAACCGTCGATCGTGGCAAAGGATTGGATCTATGGTAATTATCCATTGTGGAGCGAGAAGGAGCAAGGAGGTTAAGAGGAGATGTGGACCCAAAATTTAAATGAAATACACCTTTGGTTTTGTTTGAATCCGTCGATCGTGGCAAAGGATCGGATCTATGGTGATTATACATTGCGGAGCGAGGTTAAGAGGAGGTGTGGACCCTGAATTTAAATGAAATACACCTTTGGTTTAGTTTGAAATCCGTCGATCGTGGCAAAGGATCGGATCTATGATGATTATCCATTGCCGAGCAAGGAGCAAGGAGGTTAAGAAGAGGTGTGGATCTGGAATTTAAATGAAATACACCTTTGGTTTAGTTTGAAATACGATCAAACGATCGGATGGTTGACATTGTAACGGATCAGTTTGATAGCGCCATAGTAGAATCCCTTGTGGAATTTGGAATTGCCCTTTATAACTACCATATTTATGTCCCTTATTATCTCATACCAGCCAGACTGTCATACAAAAACTGTTATATCCTTCTTCTTCCGAAAACTCAGAAATATAAAAGCATTTTTCAGAATCTAAACAATGAAGAAAGTTGAAACAGAGATTCCATCTTTGATTTCTTGCAAAGCCATGGACCCCTCAGCTAATAGTTGACCTCTTTTGATATGGAATCTAAATCCTCGTTTAATTCCCGAGAACATGTGTAAAAAGAATTGATTCAAAAGAGTCTGCCACTTCTTTGAGTTTGATCACCAATTGGCTCGCACATGATATTGTGCAATTGTACTCTTCCTTTCATCAAATTTATGATGAGGGTGGAATCCCCAAATATCAGAATACGTTTGACATTGTTCTCCAGAGCACACTTAAGAAGAAATCTCAAAGCCATAAGTTTAGCAACATTATTGGAAATTGCCCCTAATTCAGCATTAAACTTTACACA
>JASDQU010393956.1:0-10900 GCA_032191745.1 Picea mariana | reverse complement strand
CTGTGAAAAACAGAATAAAGTTTCATGCAAAAGTGCAGATATGGTATCCCTTGAAGTCAATGTGCAAATGTTCTAAAAATAGAACTCGATATGATCTCAAACTCTAGAACCAAAATATATCCTCGCATAACATTGAATATAGACTGACTCCATATTGGGGAACGCATCCCCTGAGGTGAAGAATTCCAGAACTCGGAATATTGATGAGAAAACTTGAAACTCATATCTCGGGAACAAGTTAGAGACTAAAATCAACATGACTCAAATATAACCCTCTAAAACCTTATTTGTATCCCACCCTCACCGAAGATGCAAATTATTTGTATCCCGCCCTCCCCAAAGATGCAAATTTTTGGGATTCAAAGCTCAAGATGGTGTATGGTGTATGTCATCAGTGTGTCTCAACCACTTCATTGCATTGAGTTGTTTATGGTGTATGCACACAATATGATTTAACCATCGACTAATGTTATTGTTAAGGTGGATAGAGATAAATTAAAATAATAAGAACTACAATTTTTTAGTATTGTCATCGAATAATGCACTAAACAAATCTTCCTTTTGCAAAGGCAATGAACAATCTTCCTTCCTTGCAAAATATTATCTAAATAAACTTTACAAATTTCCAATGTTTGATTAATGCTATTGTATTGTGCATCAGGGCCTTCCAAGCTTCTCCTTTGTAAAATAATATTGCAAAGTAACAATGACGAAAAGGGTTGTTGTTGCTCCGAGGGATAGCTTGGTTGGTTGATTTGACTCTATTCATAAAAATGATAATGCCTAGGGAGATCATTAGATCCATTCCCACCGAACCTTAAAGAGTTCCAAGCAAACATTTCAGCTGGCGGTTAATATCAACCTCAATCTTGAAAACCAAAGAAAAGAGGGAGAAATCCATAGGACACTAGTAAAGTACCAAACTCCTCGCTTGGAACACTAAACATACCAACCTCCTCACTTGGAACACTAAACATTCAGACAATTGAGAAAAGTTATTTTTCAAGAAAAAAATGATTATCAATAAAACCTAATAACACCTAATAACAAAATGAATTCATACTTAAAACTATCGTGTTTGAGAATAGTAAAACATCTAGTGATAATGAAATATAATATCGCGTTTAAGAATAGTAAAACATCTAGTGATAATGAAATATAGCATGAAGATAGTTAATTATTAAATATTGTTACATTGTACTTCATATCTTGTATGCTTGTATGTAATCATATGAAAGCAATTTATAATTAAAATATATATAGAAAGAAATGTTTCTTGACAATGAAGTGTAGCCTAAATTGCTAAATTGCCTTGCAGTGTACTTAATTTCCTGTTTGCCCTGCAAATGAAACTAGGCAATTACACGACCTTTGATCCAATCAGTTTTATTGTTCTTATTCTATGCATAAAAAGAAGCATCTTTTATCAGTACCAATCTTGGGATCATACTTATTAGTGATAGATTGCATAACCACGACCATTTTTTCCTTGAATATTCATGCCAAACCGCAACATTCTAGATGTTCTTTTTACAACATTTATAAATAATTCTAACTTTACAAAATTTCGAGATGAAAGACAGTCCTCTGGTCCTGGGCATCATTTTAATTTTTAAAAAGGGCTCTTTATCAAGTGCGGAAACTACAAGATATCACTACCCAACCTCCAAAGTTCTTCCCAGCCAAATTACACACAATAAAACAAAACAATACATAATGTTCCCAGGTGCACTTAAGCAGCTGCAAATTCTATCCTATCCTGATAAATAAGTTATCCCTGAAAATCAATTCCATCATATGCTGAAAAATATGTATATTTATTATCCCTGCACTAGGCTGGGAAATTCTCATTTCCAAGAAAACTATTAAGCAACTGCAAATTCCATCCTATCCTGATAAATATCTTATCCCTGAAAATCAATTTCATCATATGCTGAAAAATATATGTACATATCCCTGCACAAGCAAAGAAAACTCAGGGAACTGCCAAATCTCACTCAATCATTAACACTATCAGATTTTGGAGTAACTTGTTTGGAGAAGTAGAGTTTTTAGCAACTTTCACTCTCTAGAAGCATTGAGGGGATAAAAAATCTATGAACGTAGGAGCTTGTCAAGGTTTCCCTTTGGCAAGCTTCCTTCTTTAGAGGAGTTTATGTTAGCAGACTTTATCAGTATGAACAACTTCTTGGTGGTTGTGATTCCCCGGTGGCATTGAGAAACTTGAAAAGTTGAAAATGTCCGGATGCAAGAATTTGTCAAAGTTACATAAAATAGTTAACAAACTTGACTGTTTAAAAGTATTGAACCTCTTGGAATGAAAGAGTTTGGTAAAACTACCCAAGGGTTTGGTAAGCTTGGTTAAGCTTGGTTAAGCTTGGGTGCTTGGAAAAGCAAGCTCTATCAGGATGCTCTCAACTAAAGGAACTATGTGACAATTTCCATTGTCTTTGATAAAAACATATTCAATGTGTTACATTGTGAGAGATTGGATAGTACATGGATGGAGTGTGTGAAAAATATTCAGAGTGCTTTAACATTGAAGAAAGTGAAACCGTGGTCCAGCAATGGATAGAAAGGCTCAGAGTGCTTTAACATTGAAGAAAGTGAAACCGTGGTCCAGCAATGGATAGAAAGGCATGGGGATAAAGAACCAGGCAGTGGCCTTCGCCATATTACAGGAGATGCCTAATACAATTGTACAAAATTAAATTTTAATTTTATTCCATGCTACATTATGCATTGCAGAAAGTCCGAAACAGTTATTTGAGGTTATCCATCCTTACATCTGCTCATCCAAGGAAACTTGTAGGTTTGCATGATAGATGGGCTTGCACAACATTGTTAAAATTAATGCAGCTGCAAGAGCCATTCTCCGGGAGGATGGCAAAGACCCTAGTGCACTCTTTGGGTTCTTGGTCTGGGACCAAGCAGTTAGAGCCATGGCAAAAGACCCTAGTTGGGCCCCCAGTGTAATTCTGGGGTTCTTGGTCAAGGACCAAGCAATTTGACGATATAAGTCCCTAGATGTGTTCTAGGGCCCCTGGATGTGTTCCGGGGAATCCTTGCTTAGCGCTTGGATTGATCCTTGGTTGTGTACCTTGGTGGTTAAGCCTCTAGATATATTCTAGGGCCCCTACATGTATTCTGGGGTATCCTGGTCTAGGACCAAGCAGATTCTTGGTCTAAGTACCAAGCTAAGATGTTGTGTGACCTTCTTCTCTCCCAGGATGGTCCATATGACCTAGGAGCAGTTAAGAAAAAAGGCATGATCACACCATTAGCCTTCCGCGTATGCTAGGATGATAAAAAGCTTATAAATTATATTGTGGGACTCAAGTGGATATCCGATAAACTGCCATTAAAGAAGGACTTGACTTTTGACTTGGTCTTATTGTTTATTGATAAAACCCTTTGCTTGAGTTATTACCCTCCTAAATTTATGATTATGTGTGGTTTGAATTTATATATTGGACTTTACTTTTTCCTAAAGAAAGTTGGTCACCTTGATCTTGAAACCCACCTCATCAATTTGATTTATTACCTTGTTGACTTACTTGTGGTTTATTGGTTTTACCACTTGATGTTTTAATTGGTAAAATATTATTTGTTATTTTTAGGGGTTAACCTAACAAAGCTATGTCAAGTGGACTATTATGTTAACCCTATTTTACCTACCTAAAACTGTATATAGGAGTGGTCTCTCTCCCTCCCTTGACACACTTGATGCAAGTGATCTACCTCCTCCAAGTTGATGTTGAGACTGAGGTTTGTTGTGGCTCTTTTGGACAGGTTTACAAGGGTCTTCTCAGTTCTCTCTTGCGTGTACCAGCCTGTCGTGGGTCTATCCCTGCTAGCCGTGACTATTTGTGTTTGCCATTTGGACTGTTGGTGTCCTTCCCTGCCTACCGTGGGTTTATCTCTGCTAGCCGTGATTATTTTTGTTTGTCATTGAGGTTCCTTGTATGTTGTTGACAACCTTGTGGTCTGTTGATGCCACCTTGATGGTTTGTTAGTGTTGCCCTTGTGGTTTGCTATGCCACCCTACTCTTTCTGTCAGCCGCTTTGGTATTCATGCTTTGTGATTGGATTATTGAGGCTGATATTGGACTGTTGGTAATTTGTCTCTACTTAAAGTTGGGTTGAATGTGTTAAATCAGCCTAATGTTGATTGTGGTTTTGTTTTTCCAGCACCAGGTAGGACAGTGATTTCTATTCAGCCCTAATACTTGGACAGTGGCTTGGACTATGTTTTGACTTTGGTTTTCCAGCTTGTTGAGTTCTGGTTTTTCCTACTTAACCTGAGAGTCCTTGGTTTTGTCCCTATGTCCATGAGAAGATCTACCCTGAGGATTTGATCCATGATTCACTAAGCTTTTCTGAGCATACACTGAAGGAAGGAAACAACTTTGCTCACCTGGTACATTTGTCTTTTTCTACAACTATGGTAATATTCAGATCTGGATTGTGTATGTTATTTATTCACTAATGTTGTTACGTTATGCATCAGAATTTTTAAATGCTTTGTTGGTCATAAATCACAGTTGCTAATGATTTGAGAAATTTAAGAAATCTTGTTTCCAACTAGTTAATTATTTCTGCCCTTAAATTCTGACATGGTTTCAAAGCTTAGGGTGTGAAAAGAGCTCATTTGTGGCAGACTTTCGAGCCTACATAGATCCTCTATTAAGGGTTTGTTTTTCAGATCAACAATAAGTTTGTTTTTTAATCAGATCTCTCCTGTAAACAGGCTTCAGTATGGCTTCATCTTCAGTCAAAGCAGAGAATAGACTTGAAGGGGCTACAAACTTCAATGCCTAGAAGGCTAGGGTCTTGAATATCCTGGAAGAAAGTGATTTGGATGAGCTGGTTACCAGGGTAGGGGAAGAACCTGTTACAAATGCAGAAAGAGCAGCCTATAAGAAGAGGCAGACCAAAGCCAAGAGGCCAAGAGGGTCATTTTTTACTCAGTTAAAGATAGTATGATGCCTCTTATTGCTCACTTAAGGACAGCAAAGGAATGCTTTGATGCCCTAGCAAACTTGTATGAAAAGAAGGCCCCTACTCAGAAGAGGACCTTGAAGAAACAACTGTGTACATTAAAGATGGGAAAGGATAAAACCATCTCTGCCTTCTTTTCCAAAATTTCCCAAACAAGAGATCAGCTCGCAGCAATTGGCGTTGCAGTAGATGATGATGACCTTGTGCAAACGGCAGTAGATGGTCTTCCAGAATCGTGGGAGACATTTCCCTCATCTGTAAATGGAAAAGAAGTTCAACCCAACTTCGAGAGACTATGGCATGATTGCTTGGAATAAGAGGGCAGAATTAAAAGCAGAAATGAGCCCTCCACTGTGAAAGACCATGCTCTTTCTGCCAAAGCCAAGAAATGGAAGAGGTTTCCTTAGCACAAAGGCAAAGGTAAGAAACCTCAAGGTAAGCACTCTCATCCTCATTCTCATTTGTCTAAAGTAAGATGCTTTAACTGTAACAAGCTAGGTCATTATGCAAAATACTGCAAGAACCCTCCTTCAAAGCAAAAACAGAAAGGTGAGTTCCATGCTTCAGTTGCAGCTAAGGAAGAAGAGCCTCAAAGAAAGAGAAGCAGAGTTGCTTCTAAAGAATAAGAGCAGCACAAAGAGAGTTATCTTGTTTCAACTCTCTCCAGTGTTGTCACCAAATCAGAAGAAATATGGTTAGTAAACAGCCGGGCCTCCAAGCACATGACAGGCTTCAAGTAGAATCTTGTGAACTACCGAGACAAGAAGTTCAATGTGAAGGTAGAATTGGGTGATGATGGCACTTATGCCATCAAAGGAGTTGGATCACCCTCTTTTTAGCTTCAGTCAGTTGCATTTCTAGAAAGTAAAGGGTACACAGTAGCCTTCTCCAAAGGAAAGGCTCTTATGTGGCCCTCAAATGAAAGTACAAGCTTAGCCATGATAATCAAAGTTCAAGAAGGTGGCTTTACAAAGTCTCAGGTCAAGTTATTCAAGCATTAGCTCATGAGATGATCAACCCCTGCGAACTATGGCACATAAAGTTTGGACACCTCAACTATAATGCTCTCCCAGGTTTGCAAAAGATGGTAACAGGTATGCCAGTTTTTCATTTTGAGCATTATAATATTTGTAGAGGTTGTGCTCTTGGTAAAAATACAAAGAAAACTTACCCTCACAGTAATAGAAAAACTAATGGTATTGTAGATCTTATTCATTCTGATCTATGTGGACCTATGATTGCACCGTCCATGAATGGTTGTCTTTATTATATCACTTTTATTGATGATTGCTCCCGTAAAACCTGGATTTATTTTCTAAAAACTAAAGATGAATCTTTCAGTAAATTTCAGGATTTTAAGAATCTTGTTGAGAATCAAACAGGCAGACATATCCGTATTTTCAGAATAGATAATGGAAAAGAGTTTGACTCCCACAAGTATGATGATCTCTATTGAGCTTCTGGGATTAAGAGGGAGCTGACTGTGCCTTACAATCCCCAGCAGAATGGGGTTGCAGAAAGAAAGAACAGGACAATTTGTGAGGCAACCAGAGCTATGATGTATGATAATAATCTTTTGTTGTCTCTTTGGGCCGAAGCTGCAAGTATTGCAGTCTATATTCAAAACAAGTGTCCTCATAAAGCCTTGGAAGAGAAAACTTCGAGAAGTCTTCACGGGTAAGAAGCCTTCAGTTGATCACTTGAGAATTTTTGGTAGTCATGTACCAAAAGAAAAGAGGACTAAGTTAGAGCCCTCTGGAAAGAAAGGCACTTTTGTGGGGTACAATGAGACCTCAAAAGCATATTGAATCTATGTGCCAGGGAAAAAATATATAGAGGTCGATAGAGATGTGAACTTCCATGAGAAAGTTGCTTTTCGCCATTCCAGAGAGCTTCCTTGTGATACAGAGGCGCAGGAAGCTTCAACTTCAAAGCTTTTGGATTCACAACTTTTAGATGAGCAGAGGGAGAAGGCCAGAGAGCCTTTAGTGGATCCCATAAGGGATTCTATTGAGTTTCCCCTAGAGAAACCTCTTGTCAAAAGGAGGCTAGCATGGTGCCGTGAAATTTTAAAGTAAGTCGAAAAACATGCAGCACCTAAAGGTACTTTCAGAGAAAGCAAGAAGCCAGATAAGTACTCAGGTTTGATAGCTCAGTTGAATCTTGTGATTGACTCAGAACCTTCCAMTTTTGATGAGGYTGYCAAACATAAAGTGYGGAAGGATGCCATGATAGAAGAATACGAGTCAATATTGAAGAATGATGTATGGGAAGTGGTCCCTAGACCTCAAGGAAAATCARTAGTAACCTCTAAATGGATTTACAAAATAAAGCATGTAGCAGATCACAGTGTTGAAAAATTCAAAGCTAGATTTGTGGCTCGTGGTTTCTCTTAGAAAGAAGGAATTGATTATGCTGAGATCTTTGCTCCTGTTGCCAGGTATACCTCTATCAAAGTCATCATCTCTCTTGCTTCAGTCTGTAATTGAAAACTTCACCAAATGGATGTTAAGACTGCTTTTCTTAATGGTGAAGTTGAGCAAGAGGTTTATATCGAGCAGCCTGAGGGTTTTGTGATCCATGGGAAGGAATCCCATGTCTGCAAACTCAAGAAAGCCTTGTATGGATTGAAACAGGCTCTGAGAGCTTGGTATGGAAGAATTGACAGTTTTCTTCAGAGTCTTGGGTTCTCCAAGAGTATAGCAGATCCTAACCTTTATATAAAGGTTGTGAAGAATCACCCTGTGATCTTGGTTTTATATGTGGATGATTTGTTCCTTACTGGAGAGGAACATTTAATAGATCAGACTAAGAGGGAGCTGTCAACAGAGTTTGAAATGAAGGACTTGGGTTTTATGCATCACTTTCTTGGTTTAGAGGTGTGGCAAAAACCTGGTGAGATCTTTCTCTGACAAGGTAAGTATGCAATTGATGTGCTTCGCAGATTTGGGATGTTGGACTGTAAGTCCATGACCACACATATGATTCCTAACCTGAAAAAGTTACATGATCAAGCTACAGGTTCAGATCCAGAAGACCCTACAGTATATCATCAGATTATTGGGTCCTTGATGTATCTAGTACACACCAGGTCGGACATGTGTTATGCAGTGAATGCCCTCGGCCAATTTATGTGTGAGCCAAAACACATTCATATGGTTGTTGCTAAGCATATTCTCAGATATGTTCGGAGGACTATAGCTTATGGGCTCAGATACACTTCTCATGGAGGTGTAATGCTTCATGGATTTTCAGATTCAGATTGTATGGGTAGTATAGTGGACCGGAAGAGCACTTCCGGATATTGTTTTAGTTTGGGTTCAGCTATGATCTCTTGGTCCAGCAGGAAGTAGGGCACCATAGCCCAAAGCACTGCAAAGGCGGAATACATTGTTGCTAGTGTTGCTAGTAGAAAAGCAATGTGGCTCAGAAAGCTACCCTCAAATTTGTTCGGTACTGAGTTGGAACCCACAGTAATTCATTGTTATAACCAGAGTTGTATAAAGTCCTCCGAAAATCTTGTGTTTCATGACAGATCAAAACACATTGAGATGAGATATCACTATGTCCGATACATGATGCAAAACAACATTCTCAGTATTCAGTATATTCCGACTACGGAACAAACTGCAGATATATTGACCAAGCCCATGTTGTTGACAAAGTTTGTGTACTTTCGAGACAAGCTTGGTGTTGCTGAGAGGGAGTGTTAAATTTCATGCAACTGCAAGAGCCAGCTGTAAATAAAGTTTTGATATAGTGTTAACTTTATGTCAAGCATCAAACACATGACAAGTGTCAACCTTACGACAAGTCAACCATATGCCATGTGTCAACCTCATAGCACCTCTAAGAGGTCTGCTTAGGGAGGTTGTAGTGGCTAGCTTAGGGAGGATGCTTAAGAGGGCTGCTTAGGATGGTTGGAGTGGCCAGCTTAGGGGAGTTGCTTAGGGTGGTGGTATGACAGTTGTATAACAGTTGTCATACAATCCTAAGACAGCATTTTAGGGCAGCCTCTAGAAGAGACAAAGGAAGTGATCTTTGGGAGCATTAGGAGGTGGCTCTTGGGAACTTTAGGAGATGGCTCTTGGCAGCCAAAGGAGGGCAGGTATAACAATTGTTATAGAGATGTCATACATTCTTGGGGGGCTGCTTAGGGCAGCCAAACCAACCTATAAAAAGGGGCATTCACTTACCATTTACATACCTTTGTTTTGTTGGAGTCTTCTGTTGAGGCAAGGCATCTATTTGTTGAAGTATCTTCTGCTGGTATATGGCAGCTAGTTGTTGAAGTATACTGCTGATACAAGCACTCTATTCTTGTTGAAGTCTTCTGTTGTTCCTTGCTGATATAAGGCTGCTACAAATACTATGTTAAAGCTGCCATAACTCTGCTACAGCAAGAAGGAAAGTCAGTGATCTTTTGGTGAGTTTGTCAAGCTGTTACTATAAGTGTTAGTTCAGCTATTTGTGACGTTTGTAAGTGCTGAAACAGAGGTATTGTTTCAGCCCTCTGGGTCCTAGCTAGTTACTCTAAAGTCTTGTATTGGTATTGTACTTTGTTGAAGAATCCAAAGAGAAGTTTTGACTGGGTTTTCTACCCCAAGAAGGTTTCCCAGGGTATACGTGTGTTCTCTCAGTGATTGTCTCACTTTCAGTTATCGTGATATATGCAAGATGTATTGGTATGTTGGTTGTATGCTGTAAATTTTTGAATTTACCTACATGCATCAGTTTTTCAACACCCTTTGCTTGAGTTATTAGCCTCCTAAATTTATGATTATGTGTGTTTGAATTTGTATATTGGACTTTACTTTTTCCTAAAGAAAGTTGGTCGCCTTGATCTTAAAACCCACCTCATCAATTTGATGTATTACCTTGTTGACTTACTTGTGGTTTATTGGTTTTACCACTTGATGTTTTAATTGGTAAAATAATATTTGTTATTTTTAGGGGTTAACCTAACCCTAAAGCTATGTCAAGTGGATTATTATGTTAACCCTATTTTACCTACCTAAAACTATATATAGGAGTGGTCTCTCTCCCTCCCTTGACACACTTGATGCCTGCGATCTACCTCCTCCAAGCTGACGTTGAGACTGAGGTTTGTTGCGGCTCTTATGGACAGGTTTACAAGGGTCTTCTCAGTTCTCTCTTGCGTGTACCAGCCTGTCGTGGGTCTATCCCTGCTAGCCGTGACTATTTGTGTTTGCCATTTGGACTGTTGGTGTACTTCCCTGCCTGCCGTAGGTTTATCTCTGCTAGCTGTGATTATTTTTGCTTGCCGTTGAGGTTCCTTGTATGTTGTTGACAGCCTTGTGATCTGCTGATGCCACCTTGATGGTTTGTTGGTGCTTCCTGTTAGAATATATAAGATGGTGTGCTCGTTTTACCATTGACGATACCCTCGTCACCCAACCACAGGCCGAAGCCTCCCTCCGAGCACCTTAACCTTGACTGAGAATTCCTCCGGAAGCAAACGCTAGGCTAGATAGCCAAACAAAGAGTAGCGCATTAATCCCCAAGGATAGCGCATCACAAAAGCTAATCAGATAGTCCCAAACCCTAGCCAAGAGATATCCAAGCCAAAAACTGAAACAAGCTGCACCTGCAACCCTCCTCCAAACCTGCGCACCAGACTGCAACTGCAGTGCGCACCAACTGGGAAACTGCAATTCTAAGATGTTTTCAAATGAGAACTGGCGCCCTGTATTTATAGTAATTCTGCCAGTTTGTTGGGGCCGACTTCTCCTTCTGGGTATGTGTCTGTTCAGTATATTATTATTAATTATGGCCGACTTCTTCTCTTGGAGGCTAATAGCCTAATATAAATTATCTTCTTGAGCCGACAAGGCTTCTAGGGTTATTAGCCAATTCATTAGGGTTTCTCTTGCTTCCC
>JASDQU010393955.1:0-10994 GCA_032191745.1 Picea mariana | reverse complement strand
GTTCTACATATAAAGAAGAAATTCACACCTTTTGTGTATGTGGCACATTATGTAGGTCAAAGAATTGCTCCATCTGAAGTATCCATGTGTTTGGGTCCTTGCCATCAAACTTCCTCATATCGATCTTAGGAACGTGGTTGGTCTTCAATCCAAAGTTGGAGTTTCTCCATTCTTGATTCAGCTTCCTTGTGTCCTCATCATGAATTTCATGGGATGCATTTTCACTTTCAGGTGTCTTCTCTGTTACGAAATTTTTCAATACTTCTATGATCTCCTCTTTTAAACAATCCATCTTTGCCTCCAACTTAGCTTCCATCTCTTGTAGTTCATATTTTGTTACTATTCTTTTGTAAATCATTTATGTCCCTACTCATTTCTTCACCTTCATCAAGAGTGAAAGTAAGATTGTCTAGAGGCTTATTTGGTGTAGAAGTTCCCTTTTTTGGGTGGCATGTTGGCCAAGTATCACTTTTGAACCTTGATTTTGAGGTGGTTCTGCTAGACAATATTTCTTATGTTGTCTCTCCCATGTTTCGGCCCTTCTGGGTATGAAACTTTCTTTGATGCAGTTCTCTGATATTTCTTCTCTGCAATGCCATAGGTCTGATCAAAATTGGATGTGCCAAGTGGAATTTACGGTAACTTCCCCACAACTTGCCGATTTTTGGCCTTTCCGAGAGATATCACTTGTATAGCATGCCCCACACAAAATAATTGATATAAAATTCTGAAACTTGTACCAAAAATAATACAGACTGTCCATGATCTAATGAAACTAGTCCCACTCAATTTGTATACTCTAGGAAGAAGTTATGATTGTTTTACCTGGAACACCTTCTTGAGACTAGTCAATAGGACTAGTCAGATACCATATCTTACACAGGGTGTATCTACAAATTTAAGATGACCCAGAAGGTGAAATTTTTACCACAGATACCTTACTAATTTTTGTGAATATCCTCCAGATTTTAGGGTCTGCAACGTTACAGAAAATGTTTTATAGAGAAAATTCTGCAATGTCTCAGATCAGGATGATTCTAGAACCCTATCTTGTACATGTTGTATCTTTGAAAGTATAAGGCCTCAGGAGCTGAAATTTGAACCCAGCATACCTTGATCCATCTAATAAATAGCCTCTAAGCAGTTCCTTCAAAAACGTTGTAGAAAAAAGTTATATAAAAACTTCCAAGGTGTATCAGATGTAGCAGCGAAACCCCAAGACCTTGAGCTCTAATACTATATGTTAAGAACCAAATATCAATATAGCATAGAAAAACCTTAGAAAAAGTACTCAACGCCTTGAAAAAGAGATAATTTCATATAATAAGCCTCTTCAAGGGGGCAACCTCCTTTTACCCCAGTTAAATGTTCAAGTACAAGATGATTCAAAATGAAAATGTCTCCTTGGTATATATAGGAAACTAGGAGGTATAATTACAACTAATGGCCTAAAGCCGACATAAATAAAATAACATTACTAATATAATATGCCCCAATTAAGGGGTGATGAGCCAATATTAGGGCTTAATAGATATGCACCCCACCCCATGGGAAACCTTGCAAAGGAGTGGAATAACTCCCCACATTGAAACTATGGTTTTGAAAGAATGGGGTAGAACTAGATGGGACATGTGGCATTCCCATAGTCGACATCCTAGATGAAAAAAAAACAAAAAATAAGGATGAAGACAATGTACCACTCATGGATTGAGTGGCCCCAGTTAGTAAAGGTATGTAACTACTAGATGATGCCTTCATCATATCTTGGGTAGTGCCTTTTTTTGGGTAGTTGAACGAGGAGGTGAAACTCCTCCTCCAAAAATGGCCAATGTAAGGGTATGAGGACCCCTAGACCCAAAAATATTACTAGCATTATCCATATTAGACCACCAAAGAGAAGTATTGGCATTGTAATCCGAACTTGGAGAAGTCAGAATCTGCACAAGGATCAGAACTTCAAGACTAGTAAGATGAGCGTTAAAAATTCATATGAAGCCACCATATTGAAGATATTAGAAATCTAGTAACTCATTCTATAAAAGTGTTCAAGTCCACATTCTAGCTCTATTGGATCTGACGAACGAGTGAAATCTAGTCGATGCCTTTGAGGAGGAATCTCCACCCTTTCTAGCAAAATACCTTGGATCCTTCAAGACCAAAAAAGAGGTTGGTATGCCACTTTAAATCAATGATTCAAAGTGGCTATAAATAGACTCCCTAATTTTGACTAAAAAAATAGAGGACACCACTAAAAAAATTCCTAAGATAAAAACACACACAAACTAATTTCCAAAACTTTAGCTTGGGTGGATTAGGTCCTAAGTCCAAAGAAGTGAAAAAGTTGAAAAGGAACCTTTCATGGATCGATACAGGTTGATTAAGTTCTGATACCGATCGATAAAGAAGTGGGAAACAATTAAGATAACTCACTCACAACGTTTTCCTACGGTGCAAGTGTCCTCATGAAAATGAACATCGTCCAAAGGAGTTGAGGTGGTGATATATCATCTGTCCCTGATACTACAATATTTCTCTCACAATCACCCATGTGGAACCTAGGGATGAAAACTATGGTACCAATTTGCAATCATATCCCAGGGGGAACTGTCCTTAGTTGAAACCGCACATATGGGTAGGGTAGAAAAGCTCAAAGCTCCCAAAAGCACTGACAACTCAGGGGGGCAAGTGGTACTTAGGAAACCCCTAAATATGAAACAATCCACACATTTTTAGATAAGCGAGAGAGGGGATATATCCTTCACTTATCCTCATGCAACCTAATATTTAACTGATGTGTTAGAGGAGCTTCCCCTACAACACCTATGTGAGTTTGGGTTTTAATTGCTCACTACTCAAAAATCTATTTTTGAATTTGAGCGACCTTGGAGAGTTAACTCTTCAATCTTGATCCAAGGTCCTACACCTATACTATTTGGTGTTCTGTACAAGAAAAAGTATATTTAATTTTATTTATCATTCATTTTAGGGGTTGTTGTTTACTTAGAGAAACTGGTAGTGAAATGACTGATGTTCATAGACTCTTGCGAAAAAATACTTGTATGAAAATTGTCATTTTTTATAAAATTGAACTTATTCTTCAATGTAAAAATTGAAAAATGAACAACTTAATCAAACTCTTAATTTTTGAAGTGCAATTATTTTCCTTTTTCAACGAAATATGCACAACTACAACTTTTTCCTTGCAAAAAGAAAAACTCTATACTTGATGCAACCTAAGAAACCCTAGAAGCCCTGAAATGAAACTATCTTTTAAATGTGAATGTAAAAAGAAAGATCTATGTTGAGAATGAGATCTTTTCTTTTTAATGAAAAATTCACTACCACAAATGAGAAACAAAATTTATCTACACAAATCAAACTAGCCTTTTGTTTATTGTTACCAAGCAAAAACCAAGGAAAAGATTGGAAAACAAGGGAAAGTTTATTTTTGTTTGCTTGAAAAAAAGAAATGTAGGGAAAAAATTCAAATGATTAGATCAAGAACTTCAATCTTTAGAAATGGTAGTCACAACAATAAAGAAACTGAAAGAACTAAAAATAAAACCTTTCATACAACCATGGAAATAAAAAAATGACTAAAGAAGCACAAAAAAATGTTTTTATTTAATTTAAAACTCCAACTATCTTCTAAGACTAAAAACAAGATTTAGACAACCTAAAAAGTCATAAAGATTCCAAAAAGCAAAGTTAAGGCTTGAAAAAAGATGGGAAATAGGGAAAGACTACCTCCTAGGGTTCATACGCTTTTGTTGCCACAACAACCTACGTATGTACATGCTTATCCCTTTAGAAAGAAGTGTATATACACTATTGTACTTAAGGAAATGCGCATATGTGACTTCAAATTCCCCAAAAGTCTTGGAAAAACTTGAATCAAAGCCTAGAATTTAAATATTCATGTCTAAAAACACTAGCAAAGACATAAACAAAAGGAAAGCAGAGAACGAAAATAAAAAACAAAAACTAGCAACTAAATAACCCAAAGGAGAACTCTCTAGTGGACTTTCCAATTCTGTTTCAAGGATTTCTCCCCTATGATCTGAGTTAAAGATCACATAGAGTAGATACCCAAATAACTAACTCTTGAAAAAGTGGTTAAGGATGTGTAACTAACTAACTACCGGTGAGAAAGAAAGATACTTACTTGGATTTTGAGGTTTGGAGAAGAATTCTCTTGCAAATCCCTACTCTAGTCTCTTGCTCCAATGATTTTCTTTTCAACCCTCACACAAAGAGAGACGATTTTGCAAAGAAGGAAGTTATAGTAACTAAATACTAACTACATATACTAACTAGGATCATAATGTCAATATTACAACAATCAAATGCATATAGTTTCTACAAAAGTAAACTAATAACATGTCATTGGGATGGAAAAGAGAGTTCTCATTTATTATAAACAACAAGTAACATGAAAAGAGGTTACCTAATCCTACTGGGGCACTGACTGGAACCAATATCCAAATTCCTCCACCCAGGCCACTAAAGATGACTTGAGATCCTAGTTCCTTGCTCTAGAAAAGTGAATGGAAGATGATAAGTTTCTTCCTTTCAACAATATAAGAAGGGGAAATATGTGGAAAAAGTGGTTTCCAGATATGGGAGACAAATTTTAAAATATCAAGATGAAAGGACTTGCATACTTAGCAAAATTTCACTAGTATAAGGGTGATGCAATGTATGCCTCCTATCCTCCACCCAATGAATCTTATTTATACTTCAAAAAAATGGTTGGATTAGTTAGGCATGGGCTATAGGGGGTAATTAACTTGGGAAACCCATGAAATCTACCCAAAAAGGTGCATTATGCACACATTTTATTTTTTTTGGTGAAAAATGAATGCATACACAATTTGTTGAAGGGGAAATATCATATATAAATTTTCATGTTCTCTATATTAGATCAAGAGTAGCACATTACTAGCCAAAGGGTGTTTTTTAAATATTCCAAGGAGGAATTTTGGTTTGCAAAAGGGAGATGGAATTGGGATTTTGGCAAACAAGTGCATCTGTGCATATGATGTGGAAAAAAATGCTATAACAATGAGGATATCATCAATTGAGCTCCCATACCCGTTGATTTTCCCTTGTTTTATATAACGGTGGAGGAGGCTTAGAGAGAAGTTCAAAGCATATAACTTGGTGAGAAATAGGTCATGCACAAGTTCCAAAGCTCATGATGTATCATGGCCAACCCATCCTTCGTTGATCTCCTCATAACTCTTTATATCTAGAAGTTTCAAGGGGCAATTGTGTTCGACAACACATGTATTCCAAAAGAGGAAGAACACCTTTATTAACCACTCACACAACTAGATCAAAGATCAACACACCGATATTTTTATATGGTAAAACCTCTATGGAGAAATATCCACAACCCCAACCAAGGTGGTCACTTGAGAAAATTTGTTAATGCAAAAGAAAAATATTACAAGAGATTTTATCACAATCGATCATCAACAAATGACCCTCCGTGCTCTTTAAATAAAGATCATGAAATAATCAAGTGTTAAGCCACAAATCAATGTGTCCATTAAGATCAAGAAGAATATGAGCCACTAGATCAATCTATGTCGAGAACATATCATGATCGTTGGATTACAAATGCATACTAATGCATACTAAAGAAACACACTTTAACCTAATGACACATTAGACAAAGTTGATCTTAACTAACTACTAAGTTTCTAAATATCCTAACATTCCCCCTTAAGAATAACTTGGGATAGTATTGAAGGATTTATAAAGGTGACAAAATAGGAGAAGGAAGGAGGCATTATAACCTATCCCCCCTTAATGACAACTTCTTGAACTCCTAATATAGATCAAAGTTTAGAAAAAATCGCTTCTGTAAGAGACTTTGTGAAAATATTTGCAACTTGATATTCTATAGGGAAAAAGAGCACTTCAATAACTTGATCATGAATGAGCTTTCTGATGAAGTGAATTTGTAGCTCAATGTGTTTGTTGTGCTAATGTTGAACTGAATCTTTGGTGAGCTTGATGACACTCTGATTGTCACACAAGAGGGTGGTCAGATACTATTGCTGGAATCCAAACTCTGAAAGTATCTGTCAAACATATATGATTTTATGGGCTAAATTTCGCCAGTGGGATAATTTTCCATGGTTTTTCCCAAAAACAAATTTGCCAATTTCCATTTTTTTCTAAAAACAATTCGCCCATTTTTCATAGAATAAAATTATTTTACCTTAAAAATCGCCAAAATTTTATAAAAACTATATAAAATCCTTAGAAATTTGAATATTTTTACAAAACTATCACCAAACATTTTACATTTTGCATATTAAGGACTAATAAGATTAGCCCATGTTTCTTCATTTTAATATAAATTTCCATCCTTAAAATTATCCCTATTGTCGAAGCCACAAGGTTTCTTGACTTGCTTTAACCATTGCTAGGTACTCTGCTTCTGCTGAAGAAAATACAATATCCTGTTGTTTCTTACAAGCCCAAGTGATAGGTCTAGAACCAGGGATGAAGACATAACCTACAATATATTTTCGATCATTAGGGTCACCATCCCAATCTGAATCAATGAAACCAACCAACAAAGGAGTCCCCCTTGAACTATAATGTATACCAATCTGAACTATACTCCAAACATACACAAGTATCCTTTTAGTTTCTTTCCAATGTATTTAATGGGGTGTTTTCATATACCAAACAACAAGACCAACAACAAAGGAAATATGAGGACATGTATGAGTAAAATATATGATGCTACCAAATAACTCATGGTACAAAGCGACATCAACTTTAGGAGTAGTACATGTGGCAACAAGTTTAAATCCGGACTATAAGGGAGAAGGAGATAGTTTAGAATCATCCATGTGAAAGGGGAGAAGAAGTTCACAAACATACTTAGACTGGGAAAGACAAATCCTTCCTTGGTTTGCAATATGTGGAGGCCAAGGAAATAATTCAAATGGCCTAAGTCTCTCATTTCAAATTTCTTTTTAAGACTGGATTTCACATGGGTTAAAATTTTAGGGTCAATACTAGTGAGGATAAGGTCATCAACATAAAGAAAAAAGATTATGAGATGGATTCCTACTTTGTTGGTATATACATTAGGTTTAGAGTGACATCTAGAAAAGCTAGCGTCAAGAAGAAATATGTCCATTTTGGCATACCAAGCTTGAGGAGCTTTCTTAAGACCATAAAGATATTTCTTAAGGTGACAAACAAGGTTGGAGTCATCATAGAAATAGCCAAGAGGTTGCTCCATGTAGATTTATTCTTGCAAATCCTCATACAAGAATGTGGATTTAATATCAATCTAATGGACCTACTATTTATGTGAGACATCAAGGGATATAACAAGGTAGATGGAATTCATTTTGGAGACGGGGGAAAAGGTTTCATTATAGCTAATACCTTAAACTTGAAAGAATCCTTTGGAAACTAACTGAGCCTCGTGTCTTTCAACACTTCCATCTAATGCATACTTATTTATATACACCCATTTACATATAACAATTTTTCATCCTTTCAAAAGAGGTACAATATCCCAAGTATCATTCTCCATTAAAGAGAGATAATCTTAATTTATTGTTGTTTCCTAATATGGATGAATTGAAGCTTCTACAAATTTGTCTGGTTCATGAGTTTCTAAAACTTAAGCCAAAAGAGAAGATGCTCATTGGAGCTATGAAGATATGAAGGATCAATGGAAAGATCATCAATTGCTTCTCGTGTTGAATGAACCCATCTAGGAAGCGATGGTGCTAGTGTAGGTTCAGTTTCAATGGACTCCTTTGGAGGAGGATGATTAGGCAGAGGTGGGATATCATCATCACTTCTATCATCTGAAGAACAAGAAACCAAAATATGAATAGAAGATTGAACAAATGTCGAAGATGGTTCACAGGCTGAAGATGGAACAACCACCGAATATGGCTCACAAGACAAGAGATTTTCTTCAAATTTAACATCTCTTCTAATAATAATTTCATTGGAATGAGGTTGAAGAAGTCTGTAACCTATATCCAACATAAATACACTTCTCACTTTTAGGTTGTAAATATTTCCTTTTCTCATTAGGAATGTGAGCCCATGCTACACTACCAATTACATAGAAGTGAATTATATCTAGCTTCATTTTATTTCGTGCTGCTTCTGGTGTTATATTTTTTAGAGCCTTAGTGAGAGTGCAATTTACTATTTTGTTTGCAAAATTAATGGCTTCTTCCTAATAATGAAGACTTAATCCCTTATATTGGATCATACAATTATCCATTTCTTTTAATGTACGATTCTTTCTCTTAGCAACACCATTTTATTATGGTGTATATGGAACAAAATGTTGTATTTGAATTCCCTATGTAGTGCAATAGCTTGTAATTTTTTTGTTCACATATTTGCCTCCATTATCTATTCTTAACTGTTGAAGTTGATGTCCATATTGTTTTTCTACAAGGGCCTTGTAGGCTAAAAACTTATAGAAAAAAGAAGAGATATAGTGAATCTTGAATTCTATTAATAAATACCACCATGTCCATAATGTACAACATCAATGTTACCACCAGGTCCCAATTAAGCATACTAATGCATGTAAGACTGATTTCAATTCAAAAGAAGGTCTTCTCGAATGGCTATTCATGCCCTTGGGTTTGATGAATGCCTCAAAAAATTTCATGAGGTTTATGGAGGATATCTTGTGGCCTTTCACCAATTATTTTGTAGTGGTATATCTGGATGCACTACAAGGAGAATGTAACACACCCGCTATGGCATACTATTTTTTTTTTTTTTTCCTTTTCCCAAGGGATAGAATCCCCGAGACCCTATGGGGCTTAGCATAGGCTGCAGACACCACCTCTGCCTCAACAGAGTCTCTGCGCAACCTCCCGGTCTTAAGTATAATTCAATTTCTCTTATGAGCCATGTCCTTTTGGAAGCTCCCCTGTATGAATAGCACTAGGTGCGAGCTCCACGACTCCCAAGTGACCATGGCGCTATGACCAAGGCCTATTCCCAAAGGTGCTTGTCGCAACTCGCCATCTCGCGAGTTTGTGAGTTGAAGCTCTCGACTCCTTCTTTCCAATATCGAGATACCCAAGATCACGAAAGGGGTATAGCTTCCTTCTGTCAGCGCCCCCCCCATGCATGACCGTCGGCTAGGCTCAACATTAGCTCCCATCGCAACTCGCGACTTCGTGAGTTGTAGTGATGAGCCTTCATTCTCTTATCCCGTGAATCCCCGAGATGCGAGAGGTCAATGGAGTGTTGACTCCTTCTCCCCAGACAACGTGTGTCCACCTGTCAACCACGTGGGTCCCACCTTGTGGTTCTGCCACGTGTCCACACTCATTCCTCAGATCTCGGCACTTCACGATGTCTGATGTCAAGAAAAGGTCCTCTCAACCTATGAAACCCCGATATGCGATATGCGATGGGGTACCTGATCCAACGGTCCTCCCGCGACCTGGATCCAATGGCCGTCTCCACTCCTTGCTATTTCGCAACTTCACAAGTTGTGGCATCCAACCTTGGCACCTTCCCTTCACGAAACCTCGAGACATGAAATTCAGAGAAGGTTTGACTCCTTCCGGGCTTTTCGAAACTCGCAACTTCGCGACTATAAGGGTTCGGTCTTCCACCTCCAAACTCACGAATCCTTGATACGCGAAATGGTTAGATCTCTGCCACCTGTCCTCCTCAGATGGATGGTCCTGATCCTCTCGCGACTTCACCATTCATGAGGTCAAGAGGCCTCCTCCTCTGACTCCCGATGTCCCAATGCGAACTCCTTCTCGGGACTTTCGCTCTACTGCTCTATGCGTGAGGGTTTAAAACTTGTGCAACTCTTGACAGATCCAACAGCTGTCGGGTTTTCTAATTAAGATCTGATGGCTCAAATCTGTCCCACGCTGTGTACTCTCCCACTGCTCGCTGGACGTGGAAAAACCAATGGTCCAGATGCTCCCACAGACCCCGGGGATCTACAGTCCCGATTTCTTCGCTACTCACGAAGATGAAGGAAAAATGGGTTAAGGAATTTAACGCCCTCATGTGTTCTCCTAATCTAACGGTCGTGAATGACCACAGATCTTCTGATAGGATCTCATCCGTCGATCGATATTTATCCCTATGCTGCCATTTTGGGACTTCAAGAGGATCATTCTTCCTCGTACCGGGTTGCTAAGGTTTGCACTTTCGAATCCTTTTCCAGGTTCTTGGTGAGCTTTCTAAGAAGGGTGTCTCTATGAGGAGATTTACCCAGGGTATTACTTGAGACGGATAAGGGTATAGATTTCCCAAAAAACGGCTTGAATTCCGAATTGATTCAATGTGCGTATATACATATAAATCTTATTTATAAACATAAGCCATATGTGGCCCTTCCATTATAAGCATGCAACCACCATTCCTGAATCAAAACACTACACAGGCAGCCTTATACTCAAACCATTCATAAAACTACACAGACTAAGAGCATATATGTCATCATATAAATTTCACGATGCAAGATGTAAAACACTTATAACAAATAACACCAAAAGTGAGTGCAACTGCTGAGAGGGGTGCTCGTTTCCACCCAACCATAGGCTCAGCGATTCCGATAGGATTTACCACTAGCCACCCCTGAGCTGAGACCACGATGCTGTGAGACTGTGTCTCAGTTTGCCAGTGACCGAGAACGGGGGTTACTCTCCCCCTTCTCTGCTATCACTCACTCTGCATATCTCCAGAGTTCTTTTTTCTCCCCTCGTGTCTGCCCCCCCTATGCTTCTTCCTCATGCATTTCCCTCTTGCGAGGTTGTGTGTGGTGTAATTTACCTCGCGGTGGTTAGGCCCGAGGATCCTATGGATGGGTGGTTCACTTCCCCCATCCCTCATTAATTCCTGAGGAGATTTCTACCTACCAAACTATGAGTAATTTATTTCGGGCCAGCGAACCGCTCTTGGTTCTCCGGGCCAGTGAAGTCCAAATATGGTATTGGTTT
>JASDQU010393953.1:0-10897 GCA_032191745.1 Picea mariana | reverse complement strand
TACATAACTAATTATTTGGCATAAGCATAAGAAAAAAATTAGCATAAGCATCTTTTTCAAGCATCTTTATCTTTATACATAACTAATTATCACATTTAGATGGTGATATGAATAAGCATCTTTTTCAAGTTATTTGGCATCATTCTAGGTTCAAAAATAAGTAAATGGGCATAAGAAAAAAAAATTATGGACCACTTGGTAACTCTTAGAGTTGTTTCTAAGAAAGGGTGAGGGAAGGATAATAGTATCTAGATTTGCTTTCCCACTTTTTCCAAAGATTTTGATATAGTCCTTTGAATTAAACTTTGAAACAGAATAGAGAATTCAAGTTGAGTGCAAAGAAACAATTTTAGGTCATTGTAGAATTGGTGGTGCCCATAAATGATAAAATGAAAGCAAGAAAATCAAAATCAATAATAATATAGAAGTGAAACAAGAATGTTCCTTCAATCCAAAAACTGGCTACACTAAGAATATTACGATCACTATGAATGGTGAAAAAATGGAGGTGGTTCCTATTTTTGGACTGTGAGGGGGCCGCGGGTGCTCAACCCTGTGGCCAAGCCATGGGCGTACCCACGGCTTGGCCATAGGGCTGAGCACCCACGACCCCCTCACAGTCCAAAAATACAAGAATATAAAGGTTACACTAAGAATATTCCTTACACTAACAATATAAAGGTTACCAAGTGAAACAAGAATGTTCCTTCTATCCAAAAACTTGTTACACTAAGAATATTACGATCACTATGAATGGTGAAAAACATGAGGTGGTTCCTATTTTTGGATTGTGAGGGGGCCGTGGGTGCTCAACCCTGTGGCCAAGCCGTGGGCGTACCCACGGCTTGGCCACAGGGCTGAGCACCCGCGGCCCCCTCACAGTCCAAAAATACAACAATATAAAGGTTACACTAAGAATATTCCTTACACTAACAATATAAAGGTTACCAAGTGAAACAAGAATGTTCCTTCTATCCAAAAACTTGTTACACTAAGAATATTACGATCACTATGAATGGTGAAAAACATGAGGTGGTTCCTATTTTTGGACTGTGAGGGGGCAGCGGGTGCTCATCCCTGTGGCCAATCCATGGGCGTACCCACGGCTTGGCCACAGGGCTGTGCACCCATGGCCCCCTCACAGTCCAAAAATACAACAATATAAAGGTTACACTAAGAATATTATGATCACTATGAATGGTGAAAAACATGAGGTGGTTCCTATTTTTGGACTGTGAGGGGGCCGCGGGTGCTCAGCCCTGTGGCCAAGCCGTGGGTGTACCCATGGCTTGGCCATAGGGCTGAGCACCTGCGGCCCCCTCACAGTCCAAATTTACAACAATTTACATATAAAACGAATATTTTAAAACCTATAGAAAATCAATTGTATCGAAACTTACCTGTTGCAAACGCAACTACGACCCCTCGACGACCGCGCGACGCTCATGACCTCTCGACGACCTCAGATGCGCTCACATCCCCTGCACTCATGACCTCCCGGCGACCTCCTCACACAACAACTCACGACAACGACAACAAACAACAACAAACGACAACAAATTTACTAAAATGTTTCAATATCGATGTGTGGTTAATATATAAACAATCTTTCAGCCGAAAGATAGTTCGACCGAACAAATTTTTGGCTGAACAATTGTTCGTCCGAACTATTTTTCGGCCGAAACATAGTTCGGCCGAAAAAGGATTTTCGGCCGAAACATAGTTCGGCCGAAAAAGGATTTTCGGAAATAAAATATCCGTCTGACCAAATTTGTACACGCAAATCGAGGGGGCGGTTATTGCACCATTCGATTTGACGTTTATTTTTTCGGCCGAAAAAAATTATTAGTTTGGCCGAAAAAATGTTTTTCAGAATTTTGGAGACTTGATTGTCACGAAAGTGTAACCCACCTCCGTGATTTCACCCAATACATTCAAGATTTAGAGGATATATGCTAATGTAATTTTTTTTTCCTAGGATACATCGCCCAGGGAAAACCCCCAAGTACTTCCCCTCATATAGAAGTGTTGATACTGAGAGGGGGGGTGAATCAATATCAAGTACAATTTAGTACCTTTTACAATTTTATTTTCAATCAAATAATGTATTCAATATGCAATAAAGAGTAGTAGAATAAATCCATAGTGCACAATAGATATATGTGGAAATCCACTAAATTTTTTTCTTATATGATAAAATATTACATTCAAAGGAAGCTACAACTTCCAATATTTTCTAGAATCCACTGGAAGGAGGCTCCAACCTGAAAGAAGCTCCAACTCCTTGCATTCTCTGGCTCCAACCGGAAGGAGGATACAAACCCATTTCCTTTCCCATTCCTTCCAACCTTAAATATGTATATAAAAGAATCAAATTATCAAACCATAATCATCAGACTGAGTGTTGGGACTCAGAAATGTCGTATTTCCATCCACCTTTCCCTTGTTCAGCCTTCACATTTCTCATGATACCATTTTCATAATTAAATATGGGTTTAACCTTATTATTTTCCAAATAATTTATTTTAGTATTAAAAGGGAATTTGTGATTAAATATTAGAAAGTTGACATATTTTCATATATCTCAAAAATGTGTGAGCTTTATCATGTGTAGGAATATGTGAAGGGTTAATTCAAAAGACTTCTTAAATACTTTCTTCACCATTTCAAATATATGAGGAGATAATTCAATCCTAATCCAAGGAGAAGATCATGGAGATTTGGTTGTCAAATCTTATCCAAGATATATGAGAGATATGTGTGAGGATTTGAAGGGATTATATTTTGTAATAATGGGAAATGGGTTGAGAGAAAAGTGGATCTATAATTATGAGATGTTTATCTTATTTTCAAAGATCTCATGTATAAAAGAGAGTGCCTTCTCTTCATGAGGGGAAAAGAGAATCATTATTATGTAGAAGGAAAGGAGGATGAGAATTATTATTATGTAGATCAGAGGATTCATTATTATGTAGATTAAGGGAATTGTTATGAGATAGGTTCTTGAGGAGAATTGTTATGATGTAGATTGGATTCATGAAGAGACTCCTTTTGTAAACCTACCTGTTGAAGATTAATGCAAGTTTGGATTCAGTGATTTTGTCTCTCTTAGAAGTTATCATCTGTTGATCTGAAGCTTCCATGTTGGCATCGAAAAGGGCCACCGATCCAGCTTGGTAAGCTTATTGTAAATTGTTAGTGTAGATTTTCATTTCATGTACCTGTTGTTTTGATTTCATGTTATTTTGTTTAATTTCACTATTCGAATGTGTTGTAAAGTGTGGTAATGCAGGAATAGTTGGATCTCTATATTTCACCATGCATGAGCTTTAATGAGGCATCCTACTTGTTCGTTTAGTTGCTCCAGGAGATAGAATCAAAGTTCATCTTTTCTTTTCATGAGCCATCAATGAACATGTCCATCACCTGAGTAAGAGCTTTTGCTTGTTTATGAGTTTTTCTTTCCAGCTTTTGAATTGAGTGATGATTGTTATTTTTAAGAGTGTGTTAGATTCTAAATGGTTTTCTTATATAATCTATACTAAACAGACATAGGAACCTATCTGTTATCGGTGCATATAGTGCATCAACTCTATTGATTACGAATATTGGTTGATAATTTATGTTTGGTAATATATTATGCAAATAATTGCACCAACACTGAGTACACCTGCTGCATAAAAAAATGTGCCAATATATTTAAGAGTACACCTCGAATCATGTGCCAAAAACAATAACACCAAAGATCCTCGCTTGACATAACTGAGCAACTAGCGGGGCCTTGCGTGATGAGGCTAGGTCCACCCGCAAGGGCCTCGCGGGAAACTATATGCTCAACCAATGAGGGACGTCTCAATTATGGATCACATTCTTGATTGATGAATTGATCAAATGTGAGGCTCTTTGATGTGTATTTATATTGTTTCAAGTAATTCCTTTACTTGATTTAGGTCTGACCTGTAACTTCTTATTTGCACTTGCTTTATTTAATTTTAGGGCCGACATGTAACTTCTTACTTGCACTTCCTTTATTTAAATTTAGGGTCGACCTGTAACTTCTTGTTTTCAATTCACATGATCATATTCAAGAGATCATATCTCCTCAACCGTGAGGAGCCACGTGGCATGCCACTTATAATTAGAAATGACTTGATGAGGGTTATCAATCCATGGAGGTTCTACATGCATTTTCAATTCCCTTCATTCTTTTTTGCTTCAACCAATCTGTGGGGCTTATGAACTTCTTCTAGGGTTGACATCAATGACAACCAAATTTCCAACATTCTCCCCCTTTGTCATTGATGGGACACTCATGCTCCCCTTGTCATCCTTCTCTCCCCTGTCATCATGCTCTTGATCTTTCTCTCCCTCTTTGACATCAATGGAAAAGGGTGACTCTTTTCTTTGGGGCTTCTCCCCTGAACTCATGGCACTCATTTGTACTTCTCCTTCCTTTTCTATCTTCTTATCCTTTCTTTCTTTGTTATGGTCCTTGGAGCTCTTTTGTGTAATTTCAACTTTCTTTCTCTTCTCTTTATCTAGGATGTATATGTTATTTGGGATTCTTGTTGCTATTGCAACTGATCTTCCTGAGTCTTTTTCTTTGATTTCACATCTTCGAGAGTCAAACTTAAGATTGTATCCTTGATCACATATTTTACTAACATTGAGGATATTATTCTTCAGATATTCAACCGATAGGACATTTATTTGTTTTACATTTTCACTTCCAATATTTACTACACCTTTTCCAAGTTTTTTGATAGAGGAGTCATCTCTGAATGCAACACTACACTTTTTCTTTTATTTAAGTGGATGAATTTGTTTTGGTCCACGGTCATGTGTGTTGAGCACCCACTATCTATGTACCATTCATCTTCTTATTTATCTTCAACGATCATTGCTATTTGACAATATTCCTTGTTTGGATTCTCTTTCCTTCTCCATACTGTAGTTGGTTTTATGATAGGAGCATGTTCTTTCATATCTATGCAATATCGTGCTTTGTCACCAAGATTATTGCATTCGTAGCATACAACATTTTGACCCATCAATGGATCAAATGGATTGTAATTTCTGTTGAAAAATCCATAAGCATTTCCAGATCTATTGTTTACATGAGCATCCCTTGGATATCCATAATTATTTTTGTTTCTTATATAGTTGTTTCTTGTATTGATTTTGCAGTGAATTTCTTTGTGTCCAAAGTTTCCTCAAGTATAACAATGACCAAGAAAAATATTTTCATACATGGTAGGAAGTGATCTTCTTGGTGTTTCACATCTTCTAAATTCTAATTTTTTGTTCGAACTGGAGGTGTTATGTCTGTGTTGTTCTTCAACACCCTCTTGATTGTTCTTATACCTAGTAGGAAAAAACCTTCTTGAAGTCCCACCCCTTATGAATTTCGATCTTCTGTCATGTTCCTGTTGTTCTTCAATTTCTTCTTGATTGCTAATTTCACTTCCTTAGGCATTTGCATAGCTTATAGAATTTCCTTCATATTTCTTGGCCTCTTTATCCGTGTCTGCTACCTCTGAACTGTTATCATATACAAGTCCCGTCTTATCAGTAGGTGATCTCTGATTGCTATGAATTTCATCTAGCTTTTCAATACTTCTTTCAATTTTTTCCAACTTTTCCATTGTTAACATCAACTCTTTTCTTGTGTGATACAATTCTGTTTTTAATTTCTCATAATCTTCTAATTGCTCCTTCAAGTTTTCAAATGTTTTTGCAAGCACATGATTCTCTTCTTCACAATTTTCTAGTTCATTTCTTAGCTCTCTATTTTTGTTTCTGAGCTTAGCATTTTCTTGTTCGACATGCTTCAATTTTTCAAGATTCTCATCATCTTCTTGTTCACTTTATGTGATGTCTTTTCCTCCCCAGAGATAGTCAAAGCTTGTTTCTTCATGAGAATCTTCTTCATAATTGATTTCTTCTATTTTAGAATTTTTGTGTTCATTGTTATGTGTTTCTTGGGTTATGAAGAGAACTTCTCTTACATCCATTTCTTCTCCATCGCTTTCATCTGAAGAAATGTCATCCTCCTTGGAATAGAGGCTCTTTTTCTTGTGGAAGCATTTATTTTCTTCAAAAGGACATTTCTTAGCATAGTGTCCTATTCTATCACAATTGAAACATTTAAAAGGTAACTTACCTTTGTATTTGTTGGTTCCCCTCTTGAGCTTTCTTACAAAATTTTCTTCTTCTTCATTTGAATCATTTCCTGATCTTTCTTCTACCTTGGTTTCCTTGTTCTTTGTTTTCTTCATCACTTTAAAGGCATTGTAGAATCCCCAAAAACCAACTGGGCTATGCCAACCAAAAATTTGAACTTTGATACCAAATCAAAAAACATACAAATACTATGCAAATACACATATTCATACATAATAATAATAAAAATGCACATGCAACACACACAAGAAAAACCCATAAAAATAAATGCATAAATAATAATGCAACACATAATTTAACACACAATTACACTTATCTTGATAAAAATATCACCAACTGCGTGCATACCTTCCATGTTCCTCCTAGCCTTAGACCACACTGCTCAAACTCTTAGTAGTGGGTCACCCCCAAGCTGGAACTAAAATCCACCTAGGTAAAGAAATTCCTAACCAAGCTGATGTATCTTAGATAATTGGGAAAACTCTATCACATGTTCCAACTCGAACTGAAAACCTATAGTCCATCATTCCCCACATGCCTGTTCCACCCCAGGAAGTGTGCCCCTTCTATGCTCAACAGTCCTTCAGCTGCCCCACTTCCTTTTTGGGGCTTCAACAATAGGCCGGACAGGAAGTTTCAGAGCCCTGTAGCTACAGTTTGGCACATTAGGGAAATCAATTCCCAACAATTCTCTCACCGAGAGAGAATTTCTCATAGGCCTAACAACCCACCTCTTTAATATCCCACGAGCTTGAAAACCTGCTTCTTCAGTCCAGCTCCTAAGCTAACCAGGTACGGGTACATGTATAGGTACGGGTACAGGTATAGTGATAGGAAGGTATGAAGGACAGATGAATGAGAGAGTGAATGATGGGAAAATGAACTAAGTCCAAACTATATGTATGGATGTTCCCAACTTGACACTTGTCATGTTGAGAACTACTTTGGTCCACTTGTCCCCATCCTTAGAACTTAGGATAAAATAATTATCCATACTTTGTACTTTAAGGAATATTAATATAATATTCCTTTTTGGCTTAAGCTCCCTAGCTTAGCCCCCTATCCTTAACTTTTATCCCTCTTTCCATAATTAGTGGAGTTTAGTCCCCCATAATATTTTACATGGTTGGTCTGCCACAATGATGTGTTTCTCATTAATATTTGCGTGTGATTTCCATTTATAATACAAACATACTGTCCTTTTTGTATCTAGGCTCACCAACCTCAAAAACATGAACATATTCACAAAGGCTCTTTGGCCTCAAGATCGTGTGCTCAAGTTGTTGCACACGGTATCCTAAGATGTGCACATGACGTCTTTTAATGTGCAACACATATGCGCGCTATATTATGGAAGGTGCTTACAAAACTAATTCTAAGAATTGGTACAAACATATCACCAACTTATATACATATGTACATTTATATTTACATTTATAGTTGGGATTCATCCTAGGGGTATTACATTCCCCTTCCCCTTATTTATGAATTGTCCTCAGTGTAATATATACACATATACAACCAAACTTTCAAAAATCCTCAAAAAGATGTGGGTATTCTGCCCGCATAGCATCCTCGTGCTCCCAAGTTGCATATTTAGGACCGTACCAGGTCTATCGGACCTTTACTAGCTCCATGGATCGATTTTGGAGCTCCTTGATCTTCCAGTCCAATATGCACATCGAATGCACTTGAAAGGCACCTTCTTACTCCACCTGAATCACATTCCAATCAATGACATGATTAGCATCAAGTATATACTTTTTGAGCAATGATACATGGAATGCATTATGAATAGACATTGATGCAGGAAAGGCAAGCATGTATGCTACATGCCAATCCTCTCTAGGATTTAAAACGACCCACAATAACGAGCTTCCAACTTTGAACAATTTCTCAATTTCAAGGAAGTTATGTTGGCCTTTAATTTCAAGAATACATGGTCACCCACTTTAAATTCCCTGTCAGTTCTGCCCTTATCAACATATCTTTTCTTCCTGTCTTGGGCAGCCTTTAAATTCTGTTTTATTTTCAACATTTTCTCTTCCTTTCTTTGATAAATTCTGGCCCAAACACTGCTCTATCTACTGGGTTGTCCCATCTTACCGGTGTGTTGCACCTTCTATCATAAAGTTACACAAATGGGATCATCTTTAGAGATGCTTGTTACCCATTGTTATAAGAAAACTCTACCAAATGTAGGTATTCTTCCCGTTTTGATGGTTTATCCATCACATACATCCTCAACATATCCTCAATCACTTGATTCACCCTCTTTGTTTTCCCATCTAACTCTGGATGATAAGTTATGCTAAAATTCAAATTTGTTCCAAATCCCTTGAATAATCCTTTCCAAAAATTTGATGTAAATTTTGGATCTCTGTCAGACACAACTGTATTGGGTATACCATGTAGTCAAGCAATTTATCTCATATAAATATCAAAAATGTTGGCTTCCTTGTGAGTGAGCTTTACTGGAATAAAATGGGAAACTTTAGTAAGCTTATCCACCACTACCATGATAGAATCATGTTGCTTGTTTGTTCTGGGCAGTTTGGTGATGAAATCCATTGTTAAGACTTCCCATTTCCACTCAGGAATGGGAAATGGATGTAGTAAACCAGCTGGGTGTCTATGCTTAGCCTTGACCTTTTGACACTCCAAACATTTGGCAATAAAATCAAAAACTTATTTCTTCATGCTTGGCCAATAATATTGGCTCTTGACAAATGCAATAGTTTTCTGATACCTTGGGTGCCTAGCATAAGGTACATTATGCATTTCTCTCAATATCAGATTTTTCAATTCCTTTGTTTTTCATCTGCAACTAGAAGGAGGATCCAACCCCTTGGTTTCTCAGGATACAGCCTGAAGGAAGCTCCAACTCCCCAATTCTCTGGCTACAACTAGAAGGAGGCTACAACCTCCTAGTTTCTCAGGCTACAACCTGAGGGAAGCTCCAACTCCCTAATTCTATGGCTACAACAAGAAGGATACTACAACCCCCTATGTTCTCCAGCTACAATCGGAAGGTGGCTACAAACACCTATCCTTGCCCCATCTGACCGCCTTGAAATATAAGTAGAGTGATGGAACCACTGTTACACTATCACTTTGAGATATATTGTTGTAAATCTGTATCAATCAACTTGCACCAAAAAACCTGTACCAATAACCTGAACCATGCATCAACTTGTACCTCAACTTGTAATCAACCTGTACCATAAAAAAGTGCATCAACCATGCACCAACCTGTACCAAACAACCTATAATCAACCTATATCATAAACAAGTGCATCAACCATGCACCAACCTTTACCTCAACCTGTACCATCAAAAAGTGCATCAACCATGCACCAAACCTGTACAAATAATCTGTCACAAAAACCTATTCAAACAACATATCACACCATCCTATCTCATCAATCTTATCAACCAAATCAGATCCACTCACCAAGATCAATCACCAACACAAATCTCAAAGATGTGCATCAACTAAGCATAACACAACAACTCATAATCATCACCAAGATCAATATGTGCTTCTAATAATATACCAAGACAAGTATGCTAAATCATCCATAAACCATGTGTCAACAATACTACTAACAAGTGCCTCCAACCATGTACCAAGTATGTACCAATCATGTATCAACTACTAATCAACTATCACTCATCAATATGTACCAACATCATAAACTATAAACCTCATGTATGTGCTAACTCATCAACTACTTGTCTCAATCATGTACCTCAACCAAAATCCCTCATCAATTTCATCATCCAAATATGATGTGATCACATATACCTCAAACACTATACCACAAGTCTGTACCTCAAACCATGTGCTAGAACCTCACTATTATACAACCTCTATATGTACCAATAACTTCAGCAAAAGACCTCAACCAAAATACCTCAAACATGAACCAATATTAAACTTCAGTAGATCTGCCTCAGATCAACTCTACAGCAAGCCATAAACTCCCAAGAAGGAATCCAACATAGTTACAAGGAAAACCTTCAACTTGATTCATGAATTCAATACTACACATATGAGAACCATAGATTTTTTTTCTTCTTGTAGCGTTCTGTTGTCACGAATCCACTGCCGCGATTTTTCTGCCACACATTTTTTGCTGCGATTTTTTGGCTTCACTTTTCCTGCCACACTTTTCTTATTGCGCTTTTTCTGCCACACTTTTTCTTCCGCACTTTTTCTGCCGCCACACTTTTTCTATCGCACTTTTCTTGCCGCACTTTTTCTGCTACAATTTTTCTGCCACACTTTTTCTGCCACACTTTTCTTGCCGCACTTTTCCTGGCACACTTTTTCTGCTACAATTTTTCTCTATCAATAATACCTGCCCAAATAACCTTTCACAAAAATAGATATTCAATGATATTCAAGTGTGTTTTAAATGAGAGACCCTTGCCTCTTATTTATACTTTTATGTAGCTTCCTCAAGGGGTTACCTTCTAACCATCTTAACCCACTTTCCTTATTTTAGGGTTAACCCACTTATAACCACTTGTCCACTTGTCTTAACTACTTTCCATAATTAGTAAGTTTTCCATTAACTTTATTATTTAAATAATTTCTTTTGCATTCTCTTTGAATTATAGTACACTCATCACTTCACTTTATTATTTAAATAACTTTTTCTTTGCAAACATTTTGACTACTTTCACCTCTTGGGGCTTCTAGATGACT
>JASDQU010393950.1:0-10889 GCA_032191745.1 Picea mariana | reverse complement strand
CCTACTGATTGTTCTTGGTTGATTGATGGTCATTGCGCCTTCTAGCGATTGAGTACCTCTGCGTCTGATTGCTTAAAATCCGAAACCCTTGTGTTTCCTTGAAAGATTATCCCTGTTTCTCCTTGATTGATAACCTCTGAGTTGAAGGCACAATCTCTGCATTTTGGATTGTTTGTGTGTGGGTTGATAGCTTTATTGAACAACCACGTGGTTTACAATGGACAATGATTTATTCTCAAGGTTTCCTTATTATGGATAGAAAACATTTATATGCCTACAATTGTTGATATGTTTGAAACTCATTCTTGTGATAGGGATGCTAGTTTTATATATAATTGCAATCATATACATATGACTACGTTTCTTTCATTTACACAACGAAATTGTTTTCTGGTTTTCATATGTCGTTTGACAGTGAAAATGGGCATTGAATGGAAACAGATTTCTTCTTCATTGCCGAAATATTTCTCTGGGATTTTAAATATTGAATGCATAACCATTGCCAAAATATTGCTTTGTGATTATATATATTGAATGTGTAACCATTGCCAATATATTTCTCTGTGTTTTTTTATATTGAATGTGTCTTCATTGTTGGATATATTTCTATGGCGATTTTTCCATTTTAAGACAACAATCGTTGCTTGTTTACTTGGCGATTTTGCCACTTCTTAGGACTGTAATTCATTTATATTTTCAGGGAAATTTTGCCACTCTTTAAGACAACAATTCTATCTTTTGTATCTGGTGATTTTGCCACTTCTTAAGACTACATTTCATTTTTATTTACAGGGCGATGTTTCCACTCTTAAAGACAACAATCGTTTCTTGTGTTTACTTGAAGATTTTTGGCCATTTTAAGAATGCAATTCGTGGTTGTTTACCTGGCCATTTTGCCACTTCTTAGGACTGCATTTCATTTTTATTTTAAGGGCGAATTTTCCCTGTAATTTTATACATCTGGCTTTTTTTTTTCTCCATCAAATGCCTGTGCCTTACTAGTTAATGGGGGTGTAATGGTGGGCGTTTTTTTGTAATGGTGGATTTTACTGACAACGATTTTACTTGGTCCATGACTGTTTTTTTTTTAAAACATCGTGAATACCTAACAACGAAGGTATAGGTTGTATGGAAGCATTTTTAATTACTATATGACAAAGACTTGTAGTCTGACAGTGAATTGAAAAGATTGGGAGAAAAAATCCAATACATTTAGACCACAGGGTATTCATCTTGTATTCTATTAATATCACTATTAGCCGTTAGTAGTGATTAAAATAATGTACTAAATCGTGCAAGATTTCAATGATTTTTCCAATGGTTAACCTCTATGAATTTTCCATTAATCTCTGCGACTAATCTCTTCCATTTATCATTTTTTATCTCTGCAATTTTGCATCTTCATGTCTTTATTATCTTTGCATCTTCATGTATTTATTAATCTCTGCGACTTGCCACTTATCTTTTCGTCTTCATGGCGATTTTTTTCTGGAGGTGGAAACCAATTTATCTCTGCGTCTTCTTGTCTTTTTCCAGCCTTTTCATTTGAACACTTTTCCCTTTGCCCATACTTGATTGTGATTTGGTTGCTCTGAAAACGTTTTGGCGCATAGCTGGATTCATCGACTTTTCTTGTAATGTATATCTTGATTTATATGGCATGGTTAAGTGATTGGTATAATTTGATTTTACTATATAGAATTATATTGTACTATTGTGCAACGTTCTCCTGTTAACTTAACATTATTACAACATGTATTATTGTTATCATTGTTAACTTAGCATTATTACAGCGTATATTATTGTTACCATTGTTAGCTTATCTTTATTACAACATGTATCATTGTGATCATTGTTAACTTAGATATTGAACAAAGTTTCATGCTAAATGGTTTCATTACAAACACTTTGCATTGCTTCCCACATATGGTAATGTCTCCATTGAACATTTGACTTATTTACTTTTACTGCACATTGAACACTTTATTTCGCTTATTTTTACAAATTTTAATGTTAAATGTTGTTATTTGTTTCTATTTTATTCTTATCATTGTCTTGTTATTTGTTTCTACTTTATTCTTATCATTGTATTCTTTGCATAAACAATAACAATATTCTTCTTTATTATATGGATTATCTTTTGGCAAAGACTATCCATTGCCTATGCATTTAGCTATATTAAGTCACATTGTTCAACATATATTTCTCAACTAGCATAAACACTAATACTATGTTTCTTTATTATATGAATTATATTTTGGCAAAGACTATTCATTGCATATGCATTTAGCTATATTAAGTCACATTGTTCAACATATAATTCCCAACTACCTTGTTAAARTTTTAAAAGGRATCATATTATTTATAATCATTTCCTTAAAATGTTGAGGGTGTGTATTCTTAAACTTTGAAGAGTGGATCATAACTGAAAGAAAAATGTGGCCACACTAACCCTACGTTTTAATATGATAACTAGAAGTTGTAATTTGATAGATCATAATCGTAAGGAAAAAGTGGGGACAATTTGACAATACAAATTTAGATGAAATCTCAACTTTCTCTTGTTTAAATTGCATTTTTGAATGCATAAATTGATTAACCTTGTTGAAAAACCTCTAGAACATTTAGATTAGACAAACTTAACCACTCAAATCTGTACATCCAACAATTTCTGGTTATTTAAAACAAAATTAAACATAAAATATCCACAGAAAACCATAAACCAAACAAATTTAGTAATGACAAACATATGCACCAATAAATACAAATAAATTAATCTAAATGAAAAATGTATACATTTATAAATGAAAAGAATCTAATATTGAAAATCTTATTCCTTAATCAATAGGAGATAGGAAAATATTAATGACAAACCGTAGGCATCAATAAACACAAAGAAATTTAATATTGCTAATCTTATTCTTAATAAATAGGAGACACAAACTACCGAAATATCCCAGACATCTATAATTGCTCACCACACAATCAAGATATCTAATTTAAAGGATAAATTATTCCACCAACTTTCAATACTGGATGGCAATACGGGTAATCAAACGATGTCCGACACAATTTTGGCTACATTTCCAATAATAAGTTTCAACAAAAAGAACACGTAATCATATTGATCTTCATCAAACGATGTCCGACACAATTTGGTACATTTCCAATAAGAACAGGACTGCCATCAAATCTCGATACGGAGCGAAAGGAAAAAATTCGGAAAGGAGATGGAAGTGGCAACCCTCCATTGGCTTCATTATTGTGCCTCTCATAGTGATCAGACTCATTGGCTTGATTAACGTGTCGTTAATCATAATGAGACTCTGGTGCATACCTTAGTCTTTCAAGAGTTTGGACTGGTCTAACCACTGTTTGCAGTCATACACAGAACAGAATGCTTGCAAGCAAGTCACCACCAAAAGTATCGCTGTAGCAAGCAGAGAAAGGAATTTCCACGACCTGAATATATGTTTGTTGGCAAACTCCACCACGATAACTTTCCATCTATTCTTATAGTATCCATTTAAGTCCTCTATAACTTTGTCCACATATGCAACTTTTGTGAAATGAACGCACTTACCCATGCTGTTCCACAAGCTCGCAACCTCTTGGTCACTTTGGAGGTAGTTGGAAATAACTCCCATTTTTCTCAACAATCTCACATCTTCTTCACAGTCAATCATCCCGTTCATGAAATCGATGTATCGCCTGAAAACATGTGCAACAGGTGCCCCAGAAGCTTCGAATGCAACCCGATTTCTCAGGATTACCTCTGTGTTGGAGTTCAACTTTACTTTGGGGAGGTAAAGCGTGGCAGTTTTCTTATCAAATCGTATTGTAGTGAGGTCGCCATGTGTAGGAGAGAATTTGACTCCTGCAAAGTATAAATCGGCCACAGATGGAATAGCCAATTCGTCTGTCGTGGGCAGTATGATCTTAACAGAGGATTCTACCACTTCTCCCTCCTCCTCAGTTTGGATAGCATTTTGATTGACAAGAAAAGCCAAGAGTCTCTTAAATGCACTCAAAAGCACTCAGAACAGGTAGTTTCGCAAGAGTAGCAAGAAGTCCGGCTAAGGGCAACTTCATTACAAATTGCAGAGGCCTCCAGTTCAGCACTCGCCGTGGCAAATCCGTGAGAAATTGGACGGGGCCAACCTTTAAAGAAGAGAGAGTGTTCCATAATAAACTGAAGGCTCGTGTATTGGTTGACATGTCGGATGTATCAGGTGCATCGTTATCTTGTTCAATTGGACTAGGGTTTTGATTATTGGAAAGAAGGGTGATACAGTAGTACAGCACCTCCAGCACGTGTCCTCTTCCGTCTATATGGACCTTTGAATCCTCGGGTAACTTGAAAGTGAAAGGAGATAATTCCTGGCATACGAGTCTTAGCAGCCTGCGGAGCCTCTCCTCTGCCTTGGTTTTACAACCCTCAAACAGCAACTCCAAAAGCTTCTGCAAAAGAAAGAGCGTCAATTGATTTTCGAGCATCATCACATCTCTTACAATGGGGTTTTGGCGAGCGCTGGTGCCACTCAGATCCAAGTCTCGTCCCAGCTGCTCGAACGTTTTTGTTTCAGGGTGGACACAGAATTGACATTTGACATGATCAGAATTGACGTTGGGTATTCTTGAACGGTTTTAAATCTGAGTCATTTCTGCATTCGAAAATGCAATTTAAAGAGAAAAAAATTGTGATTTCGTGTAGATTTAAATCTTTAAATTTCAAAAAAAAAAATCAAAATGTAGAATAGTTAGACAACACCCATTATCTACTTGTTATTTCCTTATCCTTATTTTTTAGATACTTCAAGAGACATTCTTCACTCCATACTCCCTCTAGGGAGTGATGGCCCCATACATTTTTTGTCCCAACATTAACTGAAGACATAATAAATGATTCTTGCTCTATACTTTCTATTTTCTCCTACTTGTTTAGTAAGACTAGTAATTTTTTTTCCCACAATGTTTATAAAAATACTTAATGTGATCATAACCTTTACACACGATTTCTAATTACAGTGGATGAAGCACCGGAAGGCACCGGAAGCAATAGAAACCATTGAACTTTAATATTTATAAACTAGGTAAAAAAGGACCATTCCTTTCTACTTACAAGCATCAATGTTCTCACATAACTCTCTTAATTGTGTCAAATTTAAAGTTGCATCACATATCTCATAAGAATGACACCGTGAAGGTTGACCTTAAGGGGTCTCTATATGCAATAACCATGGCAATGGCTAGAAAACATAGTCCAAAAAGAAAATTGACATGATATTATTTTAAACTTTATAAATTATAGTATAAAATCATGTTAAAAATGGTATGTATCTATTCACTATGTCAATTTTGTAGTGTTAGTGCTATCTTGGGAGAGGATGTAGAATATAGAGACAAATGTTTGTTCAAATGAAGCATTCTAGTAACTTTGTGTTTACTTTGATGTACATCTATTTAGTTTAGTATCTAGTCAACCTTACCTTATAGAAATTGGTGTTCAACTAGATTGTAATTCTATTTTTTTAAGACACTATTTTAGAGCTTACTAGTAAATCATTATATCCTTTACATAAAATAAATCAACATTAAAAAACATGCTACTTGTAAAGCATAAACTAAACTATGTGCATGGAGAATGTAAACTATTCGGTTCCTGTTTCCTTAGTGATTATTTTGTTGATAGATGTTTCACTTTAAGTTTACAAGGGAGTGAGTGAAGTGCATCCTTATTATTAAAATGGTATACCCAAAGTCCAAATTGTTAGGGAAATAACCCATGTTGATCCATGGAAACATGTATAAGTGTTTATGCTCAACTAGCCCATAATAGTGATTTTTCATTGCAATGCCTCTAGTGGAGGGTATGGAAGTGGGTAATCTTCTAGTGCACTCTAAACCACGTGTCAACTACTACTTTTTCACCTCATCTTCATCCAAATTCAACAATCCCGCATTTAACTTCTCATTGGATTTGTAACGGAAATTCCTCAAAAACCTTGAAACCCTTGACCACTCACCTACATCCAATCAAATATAACGTTCTATCTTTAATCTTCCTATCACATGGCCATCTTACATTTTCAAACCTTCACCTACATTGGTCCCTTATGGTCATTTCAAGAACCAAAGAAAAAATGATTTGTTTACTAAGAAGAGAAAACAAGAGGAGTAAGAAGGTTACCTGGTCTCAAATTGCTACCAACAATTGGAGAATGCAGACGGGTGAAAAAATTTCCATGGATGATTAAAACCAAGTCGACTTTCAATGACAATAGATTGCAATTGGAACCTTTGTCATGCTTACTGCCACAAATTCCCTTTTATGAGTCCCTAAATTGCTTGTGTTCATGTGATCTTTTGTTATTTGTTCCCTCTTCTCTGAAACAACAGAGAGGAAGAATCATATTATAAAAATAGAAACTTGGGATTTAGCAAAGTGCAAGGAAAAAATCAATAAAAACTCACAATTTTCTAGTGATGCTTGGACTCCAGGGCGGTGGGGATATAATGAAAAAAATGATACAGGTTGAAAAATGCAACTTTGAAATCTATTCCATTACTTCATGAAATTTATTTCAAATATCATAGAGTGCCACAACTTCTCAAAGAAAACAACATATATAAGAAATGACACTAAATCACTTAAAGAATATGCAAAATCTCAGTAAACAAAATATTTTTGATAGAGCTCTAAAATCACTGATATTGATTGAGATTGGTGTTTCACCTTTGTATGTCTAATTTGCTTGGGAAATTGTCTCATTCATGAAAACAACTGTAAAGAATTATTTTTGTTGGAGGTGCTACGAGGTGAATTAACTAAATTGTAGGAATTATATTTCAATTATATATATATAATTTACTCTATTTTAGGTTGCATTTTGTTATTTAAATGGACCATTTTATGTACTACATTGCTCTATTTTTCATTGTTTTATTCAACACAACACTACATTGCAATATTGTTAGTGATTTTATGACGTTGTAGCCGTAGTCTCAACGTACTACCTTTTGTCCCAAATCAGGTGAGAAATTGTTAGCTATTTAGATTTGAATGGTTAAGTCTATATAATAATCCTAGTACGTAAGGAGTTTTTCAGCATGCTAAATCTATTTATACATCCATAAATGCAATTTAAATAACAAAAAATAGTCCAAATTTATGTCCTTGAATTCCAACTAAAAAAAAACATAAAACATTTAAACAACACCCTTGTTTATGACACTATGAAGGATTATGAATTTCATGCCTTGTAAGTTGTTACGTAAAATATACCCAACAAGCTGCGAGGAACACTTTTATCATATTGTGCTCTATAATAATTATCCTTTAACAACCATGATAGAACAATAAATACCAAGAATGGATTGGCTTGCAATAAGTGATTGTCCCAGTGGAAAATATTAGACATGTTGCAGAATAGAGGATAATGCATTGTAATGATAATATACTAGGCAGATGATTTATTAAACAAACAAAAGTGATTCCTTAAATGAAAGATCAAGAAAGAGAGCAAAGAGAACAATGGCCCCATTAAAGACTAAAGTGTTATACTTCCTATCTACATCATTTCCTATAACATCTCCACCTTCATGGTGGGAAATGCCATATCTAAATTCCAAATTTTGATACCATTAATTTTACAATTATGTTCTGTATATGAACAAAGTTAAGCAGAATAACAATAATAATTTATAAACAAAATTATCATAGATATTCCATTACAGAAAACACATAAATATACATACAATAAACAAAATAAACTCATGAAAGACATTTATCTCATGAAATAAACATCAACTGCGTGCAGAAATTCCACGTGCCTCCCAACCATATACCACATTGCTCATAATCTTAGCAGTGGCTCACCCCTAAGATGGGGCTAAACTCTAGCAGGGAAAAGGGAGTCCTAAGCTAGTTTAAGGTCTAATAATATGCAAAATCACCTAATCCAAGGTGCCCAAATACTGCAACTAGCCTACCGTCTCTCATTCCCCATATGCATGTCCCACCCCAGGAAGTGTTCCCCTTCTCTGATCAACAGTCCCTCAACTTCCCCACTTCCCTTTTAGGGATTCAACAACAGGTCAAACAGGAAGTCTTAGAGCCCTGTAGCTATCATCCAATGCACCAGGGAAGAATTCTGAGTAGTTTCTCACCCAGAGAAAACTACTCATGATCCTAACAACCTTCTTCTTCGACATATGAGCATGAAAACCCACCTCTTCAACTTACATGACTGACAACCCGCCTCTTTAACATACAAGCCTGAAAACCCACCTCTTCAACCTGCAACAATACCCAGTATCCGTACCGATTGTATCATCCATCAGTGAATGGTAAGGGTGATGAATGAATCATATCCAAAGATGAGTAATTTCACTATATCCCCAAATATATATATGCATGTGCCCTTATGACACATGGCACTCAAGGAACCCCCTTGTCCCCACTTTAGATACTTAGGATATATTTTTTTTCATAAATTTATCTTTAAAGAATATTAATATAATATTCCATTGGGATTAAGCCCCCTTAGCTTAGCCTCTTTCCTAGACTCTTAGTTTCCTTTTCCTTTATAGTGGATTTTATCCCCCCCATACTCATTTGTGGGTGGGTCTGCAACAATGATGTACTTTATTAATGATATGAGTATTTGCATATTACAATAATAGGATCATTGTCCTTTAGCATCTAGGATCTCCAACCTAATAATCACATAAGCCTTATGGCTTATAATAACCTGGCTCACCATCCTATAAAACATATATTTACATTTACAACTAGGGATCAACTTGGGGTATTACATTCCCCTCCCCCTTATTTATGCATTGTCCTCAGTGCATCATATACCATGTAAATAAAAATTCTTTTAAAATATCCAAGCCTTTGCTATCGAGAGCTTGTTGTCTTCTTGGTTGTCTAATTTACAAGCACCAATTCATGTATTCATACTGTAGATGGAAGTAATTTTCTCTATTCAATATGGTTTCTTAAAGAAATAATTGAGCTCATTGTTCCATTTCACACACCCTCATGATTATAACTATCATGCCATAAGCATCCCTAAGTTTTTTCCTCTTCCTTGTTGAACTCATCCTTCCAAGCTCAGGTATCCCTTCACTACTACACAGTCCCTCAATGATCCATCTTTCCAAGGATTTCACACAAAAGGAGAGCACCAAATAATTACTAGAACCCCATCAAGGTTCTACATTTATAGGGATCTAGTGTCTCCAACAATAGTTGTTCTTCCCAAGCATTCCAAATTCAATACCGTCATCTCATCAGTATCACACATATTGTCAACATGAGACAATACCATAACAATTTCTTTTAGAAATTCCATTGTTTTGTTTTTTGTTTGTTTCATAAGAAAACTTCACTTTTTTTCCCAAAATATGAACTTCTATTTCATAATTTTCTTGGTTATTGCAATAACATGCATCATCCTTTATTATGGATTTCTAAAATACCATACTTGAGACCACTTTTTCTGCAATGATTCCATCTTGCATTCAACCAAAAGATTATTAGTATTTCCTGTACAATATACTTTCATTGCAATTTTTACCAAAATCTTACAAAGTGATCTTAGAATTGTCTACAGTTAACAATTCAATCACAACTATCAAACAATTTATTAAATAGAATGAGTTATCATTCTCTGCATAGGAATTTTTGGCCATTAGGATTTTCATTCTTTCATCATCATTATTTTCCATTACTTTATTTCCTGAACAAAAAATTTCCTCTAGTCAATGCACATGTGACTACTTGACTTGAAACTCTCATGTTGCAATGTCTATCAACCCCTGAAATTTTCTCTACTCCATGAGTTAGTAATAATTGTAACATTTCACCTGATAGCATAATCATTTCCATTAAATATCATGTATGCATGCATTCACAAAAATGCATTCAACAATGAATTCAAGCATAACAATTCTATAATGCCTAAGTGAAACTCTACAACTTTCACATTATGCATGAGTGCAATTTTCCATGCATATCTATTCAATGCACATTTCCATTAATTTCATAATTCCTCTTATCTAAGTCATGTATCCCAACATAGTGAATTGGAAGGTCTGGCCAATGCCCCATCACATCATCCATACACTTCCCTATGATTTCTCAATCATTTGGATGCCTTACTTTTCGACCCAAACACTAGACCAATAATGAAATTATATGGAGTTCTTTAGTGTTAGAAGAAAAGGTTGTAGTCCAAACTTTATTAGAAGCTCCTATAACAGGGTCATACCCTTTTTTTCTTTGGTTATTATCTCATAACCACCAAATCCATAATATGTTATTACATCACATGTATGTATTCAAAATCCAAGAATCTTTTATAGTTATTCAATGTCTTCATCCTTTACCACACCTAGTAGTATTTTATTCCCATTAATGCATTCAGATAACACAATATTGTGATTTTATAAAATAAATAATGGTCGAGGGAATTCATACATAAATTCCCTTCAGTAATTATGAAATAAAAATACATAAAACTCAAACCTGCATAGCTACTGTTATCACTCCAGGAAACTACTTAGGGTTGTAAGCTAAGTATGCCTGGTAACTTAAGGATTGAATACTTTTCAGTAGGTGGATCAATGGGATACCAAGAAAGCACAATGAAGGGATTTACTTATCAGAATAACTTAATGAACCAGTGCTTTTAGAAACTGTAAATCGGAGGCCAGATAACAAGAAAGGTGTGAAGAATATAGCTTAGACAACCAAATACATTGGAATGCAGGGTTTATACAACCAAATACATAAATAGTGCAGGGTCACACTAAGCAATAAGAAGTTCCTCCATTCAAATCATGAGCATAAGCTGAACTAATTTAAACAGAGTACAGAAATA
>JASDQU010393947.1:0-10897 GCA_032191745.1 Picea mariana | reverse complement strand
CCCACCTTCTGACATCTTCATATTAAATAATCTCTTCATTAGAAATACCTTATTGGATGCCGAGAGTTTTTCATACAATTTGGCCAATGCGTCCGTCAAACCCTTCATTGTCTTTTCTTTGGAAATACTGAAAGTCACTGACATTGCGAGGCTCAGCCGTATTGTTCCTAGAGCCTTTCTGTCAAGAATCTCCCATTCTTCGTCCTTCATGGCCGTCGGATTTTTTGCTACTCCATCCAATTGTAGGAATAGATTCTTTTGATATAAATAATCTTCCATCTGCATCTTCCATAACTGGTAGTTTTGGTCGTTAAATTTCTCGACCCTAAACTTTCCATCTTATGACATTGCTCCCACTTGAACCAGGAACCCTCTTTTCCTGCGAGTTACCTTTCGCTCTGATACCAGTTGTTAGAAAAAATAGGACCGCGGAGCAATAAAATAAAACAAATGTGGAAACAAAACACAGAAGATACACAATACAAGAGAGACACAAATTTACGTGGTTCACCCAGTGTGCGCTACATCCACCAGAGAAATTTCCAGGTCCTTCCTTTATTATTATCCAACAAATGAAGGGATACAACCTACAACAAAACCTACTGTAACTTCCTCTACTTTCTCTCATAGTATCCTCTCTCAGAATACAATATTCGCCATCAAACATAGCTGCAATACATTTCTCTCATAAAAGAGGGTTTCCTTCTAGGGAAAAAAACCCTAACAAAATTTCTACCGTTAGATCTGCGACCTTATAATGAACGGTCCAGATTTACAATGAAATTAAAATATACTTTTACAAGGAAAATTTTCCTTCGAGGGCTTCGCCCCCGAACCCTTGCTGGGAGCCCACTTGCCCCCAAACCCCCCAGCCGTGGGGATAGCCCTCTCGGACCTCGTAGAGGGGGTACCTCCCCTCTGCACTCCCCACGTGGAAGAGTGTACATACTTTTGGGGTGTAAATACTTCATGGGGTATAAACACAGCTGAAAGCAAGGACCTCTGAATCAGGAAGATAATCAGGCTCCACAACCAACAAATAATTCTCCCAAACGTTGAAATCCCGAACAAGTCCATCTATTGACATGTGTCCCTCTTGACAGAAGGTCTAGATTAGCTCCAGACTTCAGAGATTCTGGGGCTTTCTCCCTTCTCTTATTTTTGCACCTAACTTCATTGAAGTCGCAAAGTCCGAAGGACTTCTAGGTTAACCTTCCCGCACCTTCTCCAGATCTCATGGTCATGAATTGTCAGGAATGTTCTGAGGTTCGAAATTAGTTCCCCCTAACACAATTTCCACCTGAAACCTTCATTACAATGACCACTTATCTGACCCATCCAATCTCAGTGCTTGAACCTTGGCTCTGATACCAATTTGTAACATCCCCATCCACCAACAGGTCAGGCAACGCCACTATTATGATACCCCACTTAGCTCTGATACCAATTTGTAACGTCTCGACCACCTAGGCTGGTGCATGCTACTCATATAAATGAAAATTTTCATATGCATATAAATATAAAATTAAACAGACAACATATTTTGTTCATACATATATTAATTCAAAAATAATAGTAAAAGCATACATACAGTACATCACAAGCAAAACCCATAATATAACAAGATATACATGAAATATTCATCAATTATAACACATGTACATATACACAACATGTAAATGATCATAGGAATAGATACTCATATTAAGTACCCCAACTGTGTGCATACCTTCCACAAACCTCAGAGCCTTACACCACACTACTCATCACACTCAATAGTGGGTCACCCCCGAGCTGGGACTAAGCTCCACCTAGGGAAAGGGAATCCTAGACTAGGATGAGGTTATAGGGAACTGCATAGTGCAATTGGAAGGATTCTGTCCAGGATCCTTCTTACACCCCTTACTCATAAACTCTCATTCCCCACATGTCTGTTCCACCCTGGGAATATGAACCTTCACTGTTCCACAGTCCATAGGCTGATCCACTTCCTTTTCAGGGTCACGACAACAGACCAGATCAAGAATTCTCAGAGCTCTGTAGTTGGTGCTAGACTCTCTCTAGGAGAAAATCACTTTCCAGCAAACTCTCTCACCTAGAGAGAGCTGCTCACAAGCCTGAAAACCTACCTCTTCAACCACGGGCTTGAAAACCTGCCTCTTCAACCACGGGCCTGAAAACCTGCTTCTTCAACCATATTTCAGTTTATAGCAAGGTGAGGACAACAAAAAAGCTCAATATAAATCAGGGAATGGCAACAACCACAATTCGGTAAGGCACAACATAGTTTTGGCAAGCACAGATATGTTTGCTTCACAAGGAAAAAATAGATCAGTTTCACAGATTACTGGTTTTAGAGATGCGAGAAAGATATAGAGGTCGATGAAAGAGGCCAAACAAGTTAGGAAAGGATGGAAGAATTTGAAGTGAATCCCCCAACAAGATGAATTTCTATCTGAAATTGCATGTGCCTGAGCCAACACTTGTTTCTCATGAACCATGTTCCTTTCCCTTTGGAAGTCACCTGTCCTTTCCCCGGGAACTTAGGATAATAACATATCCTTTTACACAACTTTTGGAATAATAATAAAAAATTATTATTCCCTTGGACTTAAGCCCTTAAGCTTATCCCCTCTTCACAACCTCTCAACCCCCTCTCCCTTACCCATCCTAGTGGAAGCTTAGTCCCCCATCACTCTTTCTTCATGGTCAGTATACACGCAACGACGATTTTATATTAATGATATGAATAGTTACATGTACCCAAAACAAGCTCCTTGCCTTTAACACCTAGGATCTTCAACCTAATAACACATATAATAACACATAATATTACCATCTTATATTTTCTCGGCTCACCAGCCTACAAAACATGTTTACAATTCATAAATACAACTGGGTTTTGTCCTTGCGGATATTACAGATGTCCTTCTTGATAGAAAAACAACCCAAGAGATGGAAGAAAATGGAAGCTTGGGAAGAAGGAGGTAGTGGTAGAAATCACTAAGGATCCAAAATGAAGAAATATGTTCATAGATTGGAGGATGTTGGATAATTTTGAGCCTATCCATAGTCAACAAAGATTGTCTTTGAGCCAAAACAATCCACAACAATACCTCCATTGAGTAAGAATGGATGAAATATATAACAGAGAGTGTAAAGCTCTAGTTTGTAATAATTCATGAACATAGATATATGCCATAAACTGTTAGTTTTCTCATTTGGGTTTCCATGGTAATCTTTGTGTCTATTGTGTGGTTAATCACTGTGTTATTGTATAGGTAATGTTAATTGGTTATGCTCCACTGGTAATTAATTCCAACACCAATTCATTTCATTTCATTGTTGGGTTTAATTTCATGCTTGCTTACTAAGAAAACCACATTCTATAGCTCAAATCCTACCTTAAATTGATCAAATTAATGTTGCCACAATTCCATAGAATTATTGGTTGATATCTACAACTCCATCCTTCAATCACTTGGCATTGGTTTTGATAGTTTTCTCATGTACTTTGCAAGTCAAAATAAATATCTTTGATTGGCATCGTAATCCATTGACTCTATTGTTGGTATAGAAATTATGGCTTGAATGTTGTGTGGGCCATTAGCTACAACTATTCCATTCGATTCATGTGAACCCATTGTAAGAATAACATGCTACAACCATACATTCTTCAATTCTAGCATTGTATTTTCCTTATGCGTTTAATTGTGCCAAAGACCACAACCCTCCATTTTCTTGTGATTTACTTGCAAAGCCTCCAAGAAAATTCATCCCCTTTAATTTTTTCAGATTTGAATATTCTTCAACTTGTATCTTCTTAATGGATTCTTACTCCCACCCTAAAACATGCTCTTCAAGCTTCACGTTTCAACCCAATTTATTTCTTTTGATTTTGGACACTTAGAAAATTTTCCAAGTTCAATTTGGGGTTTTCAGGTGAGTTAATGATAACTCATTCGATGCACATCAAAGGAGTTACCACTAACTCCTCCGATCTATTTCGGAGGAGTTCCCTTCAAAATTTTCGATAACCATCGAAAAAGTTTGCAAGATTCGCTTCGAAAAAATGTTCATCACATGACTTGTTGTTAACTCCTCCAATACATTAGAGGAGTTCACAAAAACTCCTCCGATACATTGGAGGAGTTGTTTCCTTCCCCCCCGGTGAGCTTCGACACCCTTTGTGCCAAGTCCTTTGATGCATATTGAAGGACTTCACACTAACTTTGTCGGTTTGTACATGGGGATCATAGCACACTTAATGCACCCTAACCACATTTAATTGTTTGTTGTATATATATATATATATATATATATATATATATATATATAAGTGTCATGAATACCTATCCACTATATTATCAAGATCCAATAAAAGAAATAATTTACCAAGCGATGCAAGGTCGAACTCGAAGCTTGATTTCCCTCCATCAACCACTGCCTTCCATTTGCCAGGAAAATAATAGGTAATCCACACTATGACCATGTTCTCTCTGTTTCATCTGTCTTACCACTCTAGGGTTAGGGTTTTCACATTGATTTTAAAAAGAATTAACTCTGCCCAAGTCGTTCTGGATTTTTTTCTTTTTTTCTTTTTCCCTTTGAGCACCTTCCACCCTTTCGACTTACCCTTATGTCTCGAACCAAACGTTATACTCGTGCTTCACCACAGTCCTGAAGCCACCAAAATATGCTCCTATGGTCTTGACCTCAAGCTCATTTATCCAATATGGGTGCTTGTTTGCAGAGCCGGTCTAGCCTCAACTTTGATCAAGGGACTATCCAAAAACATGAATCTACTTTAAACTCATTCGAAACCCCATGAATTAGGGAGGATCCAACATCTCACAAACCACAACTTTTTGACCTCAAGCCGAGACTTAAATGACACAATTTTCATTTTTTCCACGGACTCTTCTATGAACTTTTCATCTTCCATTGAAATCCTTCTCACGAACTATACCAAAAGTTATTGGCATAGCTAATACAAACTTCCCCGATTCATACATTGATTGTTCGGAGTTATTCATGCCAACTCCTTCAATAATCATAAGAATAATTTGTAAGAATTTCTTTGATTTTGACTTTTAAACAAATTTCAATCTAGTTTCTTTTCTAGCTCTCACCTAAGTTCTCACCATGCCCGCTATTATACTTTCATCATGGGATGGTGATCTTCCACCCAACATCAGATCAAGTGAATTCTTAGGTATTTTAAGATACTTAGACATGTTAGTTTTATGTATCAATTATGTTTTTATTTGCACTAATATCACCCTGTCCTTGCAGGTTCAGACAAGTCTTCGAGAAAGAAGATGAACTTCAAAGAACGTGCCATCGAGGCCTTAAGAATGTTGGAGAAATTTCTATTTTTGGCATACTAGTTCAGTGGGAGTTAACTTAATAGTTTTGTTTTAGAATTTCTAATTTTATACCATCACTATTATGCATGCATTCCTAAGAAAAGCTCATTGTAGCTCACTGCTTCTTTGTTTTTCTTAATTATAGAATGTCATTTCCTATATGAGTGAAGATCACTCACTCATTAAATAGATCATAATATACATTGATTCTCATTCTTCATATTATAACTCTCTTCCTTTTCTTTATAAGATTTGTTTGTGTATGATTTAGTTAGGTTTCCTGTGCAGGTTTCCATGAAACAATGACATGGTATCAAATCCAAGCTACCTGGAGCAACCCAGACAAGCCAAAGAAGAGCGAAAGAGGATTTGGTTATTAAGTAACCCTAGTTTCCACCAGAGTCGCAACCTATCCCTATCAAAAGGTGCGATAATTGGAATTGACGCAATCTATCAATTGCTAGGGTGTGATGGTCAATCAAAACAGTATATCCATTGCTAGGGTGCGACAATTGCACTCAAACTTATGAATTTGTTTTTCCAGGAATCGACACAGCTTCTACACATCCAAGGTGCGACATTATCGCACTGTATTCTTCACTAGGGTGTGACGTTTAGTTTTCCAACATCGAAACACCCTATCCATTTCTAATATGTGACATAGTCACACTATATCCTTCTCTGGGGTGCGACGATTCAATCTTCCCTCTAGAAATTTGGTTTTCTACAGTAAAACAATCATATCTCGGAATCCACGATCTGGGTCAGGCTGAAATTTTGACCAGAGACGTATGACATAGGGATGCTAATGCTAACCAAACATCTCCAAAACCCACATCATATTTTAGGAGATATAGTTGTTTTATCATATCTATAGCTGACATAGAATCGTCAGTCATATCTTAGAATTCACAATCTGGGTTTTCAGGATCTTTTCAGAAACAATAGTAGGGATGAAGACGATGAAAATTATTCAATCAAGTTTGGTGATAATAATCACACTATAAAAATATTTTGAATGGAATCTGAAGACCACATTCCAACTCAAAAGAAAAGGACTATATAATTTGACAATGGTGACAGAAACAAAACCCACATCAATGCTTGAGAAGACCAGATGGGTGAATCGTAAGAAGGAGGCCACATGACTACTTCTTGTGTTAATATCCACTGATTTATGGCTTCATGTTGCCGCATGCAGGACTCCAAACGATATTTGGACCACCTTGGAAGGACTCTTTCGAAAGCAGGATGAGATGCAAGGTCATATGCTTGAGCTAGAGTTGAATACCTTAGACCCTAAAAGTTTTGATAATATACATGATTTATTTACTAAATTTAAATATTTTATATTGATCTTGGGTGAATGTGGTATTGACAAGTCTACACAAGATATAAACTTATTCTAACAATCTTGGCCAAGCTAGGAATAAAATACGATGCATATGTCTCCAATTTCCATTTTGGCAGATGTCTTTTTGGAACAAATTCGAAAATGCCTATGATGGCTCAGTTCATTGAGTCTCTCACATAAGAGAAGAAAAAACTCATACATATGGGCCTCATGAAAGATCCCAAATCACATGCACTCACCATGCATGATGGAAAAAGGTCATCCAATCAGAAATTGAAGCAGAAACGAAAGGAGTTATTACATACAGAGTCAAAGAAGGAGGGATATTCCAAACACTTCAAGGATTCTTCAGGTTCCAAATATTCTTTAAATTCCAAAGGGAAGAAGAAGAAGGGAATGAAGTGCAGATATTTCAATAAACTGAATCATGAATAATCCACATGCATGAATAAGTAGATCGATCGTATGACGCAGGTACTTCAGAAGAATAACCTTGAAGACTTCATTCCTGAAGGAACCAAGAAGAAGAAGGAAGAATACCATGTGCCTAAGAAAGGTAATCATCATGCTCTAGTTGCAATTAATTCCTCATCTGATTCATGGATTATAGATTCTTGTGCATCACATCATATGGCAGCTAAAGAGTAAGTTTTTACTTCTTTGATTTCATTCTTTAGACCTCCTATTCTCATGGGGGATGATACTCCAATAGCAGTTGCAGGAGAGGGAAGAGTGGAACTCCCTAATGGAAGTTTTGAGAATGTTTTACATGTTCCAAATATTTCTATAAATATGTTGTTAGTTTATCAGATCACTCAAACAGGTAAAAGTATTGAATTTACATAAGATTTAGTTACTTTACTTGGCATGCATGACAGTTCCATTATTGCAGTTGGTGAGGTAGATAACAAATGATGGTTGTATAAGTTCACTAAGTTTACTGACTATGAATCCTCTTTGCTACTTACACATGCTAATGATATTAGTAGAGTATGGTATGAGAGATTTGGTCATTTAAACTTTAGCTACATGCAACGAATTTCCAATCAAGGAATGGTCAAAGGCTTTCCATAAATTCACTTTTATGAAGGGGTTTGCAAAGGATGAATTCTTGGTAAGAATATTGAAGAGAATTTTGAAAAGGGGAAGGAAAGGAGAGCCTCCTCTTCCTTGGAGCTTGTTCACAGTGATCTCATGGGTCCATTTCCATATCCTCCCATCAACAAAGCAAGGTTTATTGATGATTACTCACGCTATACTTGGGTTTATTTTCTCAATAAAAAGTCTAAAGTTCTTGAACATCTCAAAGACTTCAAAGCTTTAGTACATGTTATCACATGATAATTTTTATTGTGTGAAATTAATATTTCAGGATCTAGCAGGGCACCAAAATTGGTTTGGAAGGCTGATAAACTAGGGAAGGGGCTAAATATGGAAGGAAATAGCTAAATCAGGTAGGATGATCTCAATATTGATGATCAAGGATGATTTCAGGGGGAGAAACTACACATAGGTTAATTTTGGAGAGAGGGTTGAAAATTAAACCATGGTTTTTGTCCAGGGCTATGTGGTACCACCAGGTGCATTTCAGGGTGAAAAGTGGGTTGCCCCAAACCACTTTATCATGCCCCCAAAAATTGGAAAGGTATAAAGGGATAATTTTTCATTTATTTTATTATTATTTCAAATGTTGGACCGTTAAAACCTTGGCACAACCACCACCTTTCAACTGCAGCTCAAACAATACACTAACTCGATCTGCTAGTTCCACTTGTTTTCAGGTAGAACATCATATCTGAAACAAAGCATTTCCTGACTTGCAATCAGAGGAGATAATCTGGTTGGGTAAGGCCAAATGCATTTTTCCAGGTCCTGACAAATGATGCCCAGAGGTGAATTAAAGACAACGAATCACACAAAGGGACTGAAATGCCAGAGAATCCAGAATCTAGATTAAGAAGCATTTCTTGCTGATCATTATAATCAACTTCAGAACTGAAACGTTCCATTTTAAACATTGTAATCGGTTTCAGAAACCAAAATGTTTCTTTGTAATCACTGTAATAGGTCTCAAACCAAAGGAACTCAGCTTGTATAAATATGAGGATTTCCAAATGTATCAGGGGTTGGCAGAAGTGCAAGAGAAAGATTTTATCTATTTGGAACTTGAATGTAATTTTATGAAGCTGAATAGAATACACATGCAAAAGTCTTGAAGTTTCCATGAAAAGATTGTAATGGTGGTGATCTTAGTTTTGTCTCCTCTCTTTGTATGTATTTCCTGTATGCTTAAATTCCATTTTCACTATCGTCTGTTTAAATTGGATAGTTAAAGGCCCAAAATTCATCTTATGATTCTCTTGGCTCAATAAATTTAAATTGTTTATTTAATGCTCTGATACAGTTATATGTTTTTCCTTTCTTCTTACACTATAAATTTACAATTTATAACTCAGATTTATTGCCTCATTTAGCCTTTATTCTCTAGATAGTTCTACCGAACAATCAAGGCTTCCATTCATTTTCATAAGTTTGAATCCATAGCCCTAAGTGTCGCTCCCCTTCCTTGCCAACAAAATTATAAAAAACCCTTTCAAAGAAACAAAACCTAGTTACTCATCTATTGAAGACCAAGTGATAGGAGAGAGCCCTCTTTGAGCTGAGAAGGCTAGTACCCATCTCTAAATTTGGTTTGTAGGTTACCTTTGTTGTTTGTTTTATCAGTTGAACAAATTTACATAGTGCTAACAATAGAGACACAAATTGGGACGAAAATCAAGATCATCCATACAGACAATGGGGGGGATTATATCAAAAAATATGTTCATAATATTTGTCGTGAATCTGGTATCCAGTTGCAACACACAGTTCCAAACACTCCACAACATAATGGAGTTGTTGAAAGGAAGAATAGGTCTCTCAAGGAGATGACCAGTTGCATGTTTCATGCAAGATCACTTTGTTGGGTATGTGTTATATTCTTTGCACGAGTAGTAGTGTCTGAGCATCTGCGCAGGGGGGTTAGAGGGGGGTGGAGCCCCCCACGTAGGGGTTCAGGGGTAGTGCCCCCGAATTTTTTTTTTCGGGACGACATATTACCGGGACTACATATTTCTGGGATGACATATTTCCGGGACCACATGATATTTAGGTGGTTTTTTTGGCACATGGTTTTTGCCGATGGTTTTCTATTTTCGGTTAAGGAATTAGGGTTTTGGACTAATCCAGGTCATTGGGTTAGGGTTTTGGATGCCGCTGGATCCTATATGTATATTGTATTGTAAACAATGTAACACAATGTATGAATATAATATATGCTGGTTTTCCCGGTTTGGGTTTCCATGTGAAAATCTCTGTGTAATGTTTGTATTTTCCATTGTATCTTTTCTGTTCTTTTCTGAATATCAGTTTGCAGTAGATATTGTACAAGGTTATAATTTACATTTGGTATCAGAGCTTTATTGGCTTCAGGGGGACGCCTTTGTCGTCAAGGGTTTGGATCGGGACTGTGATAAGCCTTGTTACAGTGGGAGATCTGTGGTATTGTTTTTCAGGTGAAAAGAAATGGCAAGCAATTCAAAGATGAAGATTGAGAAGTTTAATGGGAAAATATTTGAGTTGTGGAAGCTCAATATGGAATATCTTTTGGTGGACAGAGATCAATGGATCGCAGTAGATCCAGGTACTGCACCTACAAGAACTTCTGCAGATGATTGGAAAAAGATGGATCGGAAGGAAAAGAGCACAATTCAACTGTGTCTCTCCGATTCAATAGTACTGAATGTGAAGCTACAGCCAAGGATTTATGGGAAAAGTTTGGGAAGTTGTATCAATCTATGTCCCTGGTAAATAAACTATTCCTGAGAAAGAAGCTGTATAACTTGAGGATGAGAGATGGAGACTCAGTGGTAGAGAATTTGAATGCCTTCAATACTATGGTAAGTCAGTTAGTATCTATTGATATTAAAATTTCAGATGAAGATAAATGTATTAGTTTGTTGTGTTCTTTACCAGACTCGTGGGATAGTCTGGTTGTGGCCATAGGTAGTAATACAAATTCTATGAAGTTTGAAGAAGTGGTCTTGTCCTTATTGTCGGAGGAGATGAGACGAAAGAATATGGAAGGACATAGCACAGACGCATTATTTGCAAGAGGAAGTTCCCATGAAAGAAA
>JASDQU010393945.1:0-10897 GCA_032191745.1 Picea mariana | reverse complement strand
AACACCATGCTATCTATGAGTCTCGACCCCGTAGTGTCATTATTACTCTGGGGGGTCATCTCTACAGGATACCAGAGGTAGTTCCAACTACTGCCCCACCTAAACAGTGCTGCAAGGTAGTATCTCATACTAGAAAATTCATCTTCCCCACAATCTGTTCAAAGGGTGAACAGAAGGATACTGCAGCCACCACAGCTTCGGCCAAAGCACCTTCTATCCAACAGAAGCAAGTCGACAAGGTTGCAGCAAAGAACGAAGATTCCTTCTGCACACAGTCATCTAAAATAGCCAGACTGGTTAAAAAGGTCCAAACGTTCCAGCCACAGGTTCGTGACAGATTTCCACAAACTAAGCAACGCGACTTCTCCAGCAAGACAAGCAGCTCACCAAGATGCAGATTCAACAAACGCTTTTCCTTCTCCCCTGGAAACTCAACGCAATGGAGACCATTGCTTCCTAAGGAGGGAGGATTGATCCAGGTGGATATCGGTGGCTACCCACCTTCTCCAAATGGCCCAAAACATGTTTCTGGCAATTTTGGTAATTTACTATTTTTAGCAGTTTTTAACTTCCGGGGCCATTTTGAGGCCTTAAACGACGTTTTTTGGGAAAACGGGGAGCAACATGGATCGTAGATCGATGTTGCTCCAGCCAAAAGTTGTATTTCTCGGATAGATCTTTCCAACGAGCTATCATACGCCTAAAACGGAGATCGTATGCAAAAGTTACGACCCCGGGAAGTTGATGCACCAACTTACCCAAACGGGGCCCACATGAGTTTTGGCGCTTCATCTCCTAGGGTTAGGATTTTGGATGTCTAGGACTTTTGGCATTCCTGTCTATTGTAAAAAGGCTTTCTGAGCCTCATTGTAATCATCTTCTTGCGAATGCGAGTAACCGTCACATCTCTTTTCAGAAATAAGCTGCCACCTTTCTAGCGAGTCTTTCACTCTATATTTTTACAGTCTCTGTACATTTCTCTGATTAATAGAAATCGTGTATTACTGTATATCTCTATTTATGGTTGCATCTCTGATACATTTCTGAATATCTACAATATCTTTGTGCATTTCTTTATTATATCTCCACTCTCATTTCGTGCCGAAAATAATCCGGATCAGAAGTGTAGGATTTCTCCATCACTATTGTGGATCACTGCCCTATACCTAGTTGGTCTCAGGTTCCCTTTGGAGGCTCCATCAAAATTGAGTTTAAAGAAATTCCGAGGTGGAGCTTCCCAAAGGGTGGGGCTGCTCATGTGGCCTGCAGTTGCCCTAGGCCATTCTGGGGTTAGGGTGATATTTATGTTCCAAGATTTGATGATGTGATGTTCATTATGAGGGCTTTGCAGGTCCTACACCATCTAGGGATGCAACGATATGGTCTCGTTGATATTGGTGTGGATTGTGTTCCAAACCTCTTGCCACGTTCGGGTGACTGAGTTTAAAATTATTTTCTTCTGCTCTTTCCATATCTGCCATAGGATGAAGCCTGGGAGTAGTTGCCAGATTCTATTAAGAATGGGAGAGTGGAAGATCGAGCTTCTCCATCCTACAATAGTATCTTTTGGGTCTAGGCAGTTTCTATCCGATGTACTCATGATGTTGGCACTCTGGTCCCAAATGCACGAGCTATAGGGGCAGAGGCTGAGGAGATGATTTAGAGTTTCTTCCTCTTGTTATTAGAGCTTATAGCAAGATGGCCTGATGAAACCTCGTTTTCTTAAGTTATCCCAAGTGAGGATGCTGTCATGTGCCACTAACCAGAGAAAGGTGTTGACTTTTGGCCAAGATTTCATATCCCAGATTTTTCCCCAAATTTCCTCATGAGGCAAGGTGTTGTGGTTTGATTTTAGGGAATACGCTTCAGGAATGTTGAAGGCACCCATGGGGGAGTGGCCCCACCTGAGGATGTCCTCCCCTTGTTGACTAAATATTTTCCTAGAGGCGAGGTGTTGCTATAGGGGACGGAGGTTGACATGTAGAGTAATATTTAGATGCTCGTGAGTGTTTTTCTAGGTGTGCCATAATTCTCCTAGATCAAAGGGCTTCTAGAAATCGATGGCTCTATGTAGTCCTGTGACAGTTATAAGGGGAATGAGGTCTCTGAGGTTGGGATCCGTGTTCAAGGTGGGGAGTTGTTGCCACAAGTCACTCCAGAAGTTTGCTGAAGTGCCATTTTGCAGTTCCCAGAACGAGTGGTCCATGAAAAGCTCTAGATTATTTCTGGCAGCATTCCAAATGAGTGAACCTGGGATTTGATTGTTCCATTTGATGAGTTGTTTTTCCATGGTATTAGGGGTATATGTTTTCCTACACAAATGTGCCCAGAGATCCTGGGGTCTTTTCAGCCATTGCCACCAKATTTTATCACTGAGGACTTTGTTAAGAGTGGTCGGGTCACGTAAACCAAGGCCACATTCTTTTTTTGGGTTACAGACCTTTTTCCATCTTACCAACGATATTTTGCGTCCTTCCTTGACACCTTGTCATACAAGGATTCTTTGGATTGATCTAAGGGTGCTATGGATATAACTCGAGGCCGCTAAGGAAGAAAAGGTGTAGATCGGGAGAGCTTGGAGGATGGATTTGAGGAGAACGAGGCACTCTAGGAGATTGAGAGCTTGAAAGGTCTAGAGGGAGAGTCTTTTCCTGAAATTGGACAGCAAGGAGTTCCAGGAGGAATTCCTGAGAGAGTTATCGATGAGGGGGATGCCCAGGTAGATTGATGAAAGGAAACTGTGGGTAAAGACCAGGAAGTGAGTGAGATGGTTTTGGCTGACTAAAGGCATGTTAAAAAAGAAGACCTGGGATTTGGTTAAGTTCACCTCCATGCGTGAAGCTTCAGAGAAGAGGTGAATGGTGGATCGAAAACAAAGGGATTCTCTGGCAGTGGAGATTCCCATCAGAAGGAGGTCGTCTACAAATTGGATGTGAGAGATAGGGGGAGAAATGTCATGGGGGGCAAGGCCCAAGAGAGAGTGGTCCCTGATGGCTTCTTTAAGCATGTGGATGAGCCCTTCTGCCATGAGTATGAAAAGGAAGGGCGAGAGAGGGTTTCCTTGTCTAATTCCTCTTAAGGGGGAGATGGGTTTGGTGGGGATGCCATTGAGGAGGATTGAGAACAATGCTGAAGAGGTGAGGTTAAAAATCCAAGAGACCTAGGCAGGATCGAAGCCAAAGGCTAGGAGAGTGGATTTCATGCAGCCTCAGTTTATCTTGTCGAAGGCTTTGGAGAGATCCAGCTTTGGGAGCATGCCTTGAGTTTTAGTGGAGCAGAGGGAATGGATAACTTCATGAGCCAGGATGACGTTGTCCAGAATATGGCACCCTTATACGTAACCAGATTGCTTAAGGGATATTAGGAATGGGAAGATGGGCTTGAGCCTGGTGGCAATGATCTTTTTTAGGAGTTTATAGATTACGTTGCAGAGGGCTATGGGTCTAAAGTGAGCTGGAGAGGTGGTGTGAATATCTTTAGGGACAAGGGTGAGAAAAGTTGCATTGAGGGCTTGAAGGACCTTTCCATATCTTCTAGAGTCCTCAATGATTTCCCACATATCCTTACAGATGATATTCCAACATTAGTGAAAGAAATCAGAAGTGAAGCCATCTGGTCCAGGTGCCTTGCCGAGCGGGGTGGCCTTTAGCAACTGATCTACCTCTTCTTGAGTGATTGGTCTCATCAGTGCTTCATTTTTATCCTTGGTGACCTCCTTGGGTATGTGCTTGAGGATAGAGGTTATGGCTTGCGAGTGATCAGTTGGGGGTTCTGTGAGGAGAGATTGGTAGTAGGTAAGCAACTCCTTTTCCACATCCGCATGTTGTTGTATTTCTTTGCCTTGCATTGAAATGAGATGTGTAATGTGATTGGACTGGCGCCTCTATACCATCGATCTGTGGAAGAATTTAGTTTTTTTTTCCCCCTCTTTCAGCCAAGTGATGTGAGATTTTTGTCTCCATAGAACCTCCTCTTGCACTTTCCTATCAGCAATCTGATGGTTGAGAAGTGTTTCCTGTAATTTTATGGCTTCCATTAGACCCTGTGTTCTGATTTGATGTTGTAGTGTTTTCATTTGTTGTTGGAGAAGTTTGTGAGATTGGAAGATATTTCCAAAGGTGGTATTGTTCCAAGTTTTGAGTTGTTGCTTAAGGTTTTTTAGTCTTTGTTGGAATCTATACATCGGGGTTCCTGTTTGGATGGTTGTCGCTTCCCACGAGGCCTTGATGTTTGCTTGGAAGTATGGGCGAGTCAAATAGAATTTTTCAAAATAGAAGGGCTTTAGCCCGGGGGTGCCGGTAATGTTAAGGGTTAAAAGAATTGGCCAATGATCTGAGCCCGTTGCATCAATGACTATGGCATTCCAAGCTAGACCGTCCATCATCATATCTTTAGAAATGAGGAAGCGATGCAATCTGCTAGATATATGTTGGGCTCCCGTGCGTCTGTTGGACTAGGTGAAAGGCCCATTGTCTGTTTCAATGTCAATGAGGTTCAGATGGCCTATGGTATGGTTGAGGAGAAAGCTCTCATTTCCCAAGAAGTGATTGCCTCCTTCTTTCTCCTCCAGCCCTGTGATCATGTTGAAGTCACCCCCAAGGATCCACCTTTGGGGGCCTAATAGGTCTACTATCCACTCTATGTGCTGGAGGAATGCTTCTTTGTTCCCTAGTTTGGGGGGTCCATAGACATTCGTGATGTAGCCTTGTTTGTTCGAGCCAATAAGGAAATAGGAGACTATGATGGTCCAATTGGAAGTGAAAAAGTTGTCAAGCAAGATGGTGGCCAGATTCCAGAGCAGTTTCAGTCCTCTCGCTACTCCATTAGTGTCCAATGCCACATGCTTTTCCTGTTTCCAACATCACTGGAGTGTGGTCTATGCTTATGTGCCCACACATTTCTTTTCTTGTAGGAGTATAATGTCTGGTTGTTCCTTCCTTATCCTATCTTTGAGCAAGGTTTGTTTTCTCCTTGCGTTGAGGCCTCTTATGTTCCAGGATAGTATCTTCATGAGTACGGTTGGGGTTGGAGGGGGGGTAAGCTATCCGAGATCAGTTGAATTTGACCTGAGTTGACAAGGAAGGTGTCGACGTCTTGGATGAGCTGGTGTTTCAGTTTCCTGCCTCTTTTTTCCTCCTCCTTTGTGGTTTTTCGTTGTTCCTTGGTGGTTTCTTTTTGTATTCCCAGGTTTGTGATGGCTCAGGCTTTACCTCCGACAGAAGAGTTAAGGAAGACTTTATGCACCTTACGCAGTTGGTCAGGCAGTATTGTATATAGTTGTTGCTTGCGATAGGCTTATTCTAGGTGTGCCATATCGATTCCTTCTAGCTATGGATCCTCTAGATCTGTGTCTAGATATCCCATATCTGGTCCAAGATTGGTTGGAAGGGAGGTTGTCACGGCTATTGGTTGTGAGGAGGAGAGAGCATGGGGATCCTATGTGGCATAGAGTTGGTCGGTTGCAGGGGTTGTCAGGGGGTTGGTGGAGGAAGAGGGGGTATCCATCGGGGTTTGAAGGTCATCAAACGAATTCTTGGTGGGGAGTCCAGTCGATGCCTAGGCTGGTATCCTTTTTGTCTGATGCTTCCGTCTACCCGTGACCTAAGTGAAGCCATCCTTGGGTTTGTCAGAGTCTTCCTGAGTTGTCTTGGGGGGGTTTATTTAAAGGGAGTTCTTGGAAATGATGGTCATGCTCGTGGCACTTGCGGCAACGAAAGGGGATATGCTCATAGTCCAGGGTTTGTGCCCATTCCTCGTCTTGATAGTCCAAGATGATGGTTCTAGGGAGGGGTTTAGAAATATTTAAATAGACACATGTGTAGGCATAGGTAGTGTACCTTCGTTCTTTTGTTGCCTCTGAAGCTTTGACGTAGTTGCCGATGGTGTTGCCAATCCCTGCAGGGATCTCCTCCAGCCAAAATTCCTGTGGAAGCAGGTAGAGTCATAACCAAACTAGAGGATGTGTGAAGTCTTCTTTTTTTAGTTTGAATCTCTCCATCCAAAATCAAAGAAACAGGCCTGCCGAGTTATAGAAGTACGGCCCACCTTCGAATATTTGATTCCTATCCTCCAGATTGTGCAGTATGATTGTGAAGAAGCCTTTCAATCCTAGTTGGAGGTCATAATGGCCCTTGGGTTTCCACCAATGGTGAATCCATTTGACTAGGTTATTCTTTGAGGGCCATAATCCCAGGAATTTTCCTATTAGAGCAAAGTCACACATGTATTATTTTTGATCCTCCATTCTCGACGAGCTGATGGTGTATTTGGGAGGGATCGGTGCTTGTGGAATGCATTTTCCAGGTTCCCAGGTTCATTGAGATCTTGATTGTTTGGTTTGTGGGTCGATATCCATTGGATTTTCCTTCGGCATTTCATCCTCCCAGATTATTTTTTGCATGTCGGTTGGGAGTTCGAATGTTGGGCATTTCGAAATATTGGAGTCGTTCTCCTTTTCTGTTACAGTGTTGTAGGAGGGGCTGGGGGCACCCCTCCCTCGGCCTCCATGGTGGCGGCTGTGGGAGAGAGGTGGAAGATGGTGCAGGTTTCAGAGAAGAAATCTAGCAGCGACGTGTATCTTACAATTTGTTATCCATATTACTCAGGGTCAAATTGTTGGTTTTTTTTTCTAGCTCTTTAATCCTATCTCTCAAGTTGCAATTTTCTTCACCCTCTCCTTCTTGAGTTGATTGTTTATGTTTTTCTATTTCTTTAATCATATCCTTCATTGTGTGCAATTCACTCTTGAACCCTAAGAATCTATCTTCTATTTGAGTTTGGATGGTATCTTTGAAGAGTCTAATTTTTTTATGAAGCATTGCCTCTAGCTGTATTTGGAGTTTTATGTCTCTTTCTTCACTCCTTTTTTTCTAATGATTCTAACTCTATTTTACTTTTGGTATCTCTTTGTTCTCTCTTTTTTTCTAATGATTTCACATAATCTTAAAGGATCTCTAAGGTGATTTTATGAGGCCTCCCCGAGATAGGTTGAGTTTTTGTAATAGGTGGTGAAGTGCTCACATTGAAAAGAAGATAAAGAAAAGTAACTATTATTATTTTGGATTGACTTTAAAAATGGAAAATAAATTTTTTAATTGATAATAATGAAATATAGAAAATAAAAAGTACATTGTCTAATAATGTTATATATATACACATATTACATTAGGTTTGCATTTCAAAATATTTGTAATTTTATCAATCTTCACAATTTGAAAAAAAATATATATATATCTTTTTTTTTTAAATTTTAAAAACAATTAAAATGAATAATTATTTTTTGATTACTTTTTAAATATAATAAATCCAAATTAATATTTATAAATAAAGAAAATTTAAAAAAACTCAAATAAAAACATATAAATTTTTTTTACTTTATAGATAAGATTTAAATTTTAATATAAATAAATAATGTACATAAAATAAATTAACCAAACCAAAGTTTAAAAAAAATGTCTCCTCATTGAAAATTTGTAAGTATGTTATTTTATCCATTTATTCAATCATTCTTAATAAGAAAAAAAATTAGCTTAAACAATTATCCATAGTTTATTCTATTCCGCATCCATGTAATTGAAAATATATAATATTATATTATTTCATTCATTTATTCAATCATGGTTAATAACAGAAAAAATTAACTTAAACAATTATCAATGGCTTCTTCTACTCCTCATGCATGTAATTAAAAATATATAATATTATATTTTCCTTCACATGAAATTTGGTAAACAATTATCCATGGCTTCTTCTACTCCTCATCCATGTAATTAAAAATACATAATATTATATTTTCCTTCGCATGAAATTTGGTAAGTATTAACATTTTAATGATTTTTTTTTCATTGATCTTGTAACTAAAACTTATTTTCCTTGACTTCTTTCCATCATTATGAATAAAAAATATATATACAATAAGTGTTAATTCTTTACTTTTTACAATATTAATACATATTATAAATAAACAAAAAAAWATATATATTATTTTTAAGGTTTTTGGCGATATGACTATACACATTTAAAATAAACAATTAAAGGAACCAAACATGRATGAAAAATTAATTTWAAAATTTTTAGAGATATCACTCTACATATTTAAAATAAACAGTCAAAGGAACCAAACATGAATGATCTTCTATATTAGTTTTAGAGTATTTTTTTCTTGTTTGGAACAAATTTCGATTTGATATTAGTTTATTTAGTTTTCGTATGGTATTTATAGGATTTTGGAAATAAATTTTGATTTGATATTAGTTTATTTAGTTTTTGTATGGTATTTAGAGGATTTTATAGAATAGGATTTTGGAAATAGTAATTCTCATTTTAGTTGGAATAGTGTAAAAATTATTGATAATAAATTGTTATTGGAATCACAATAAGTTATTGTTGGAATAAGGTTGTGACGAGGTTAATAATTTTATTAGCAATTATTAGAATCCTAAATTCACTATTCATGAATCTAAAGAATTTTTTTATATCTATAATACAGCCTGAGTGGGCCTAGTGATTAAGAACATATGTTTCCTATTAAGAAATTACAAGTTCAAATCTAGAAGGGGTAGGATATGTATACCTCTTTTATTAGTGAAAATAAGTAAATTTGTTATTTGACTTCAATATTATATTAAGTAAACGGTCCAGCTATGAATTAAGCGAATGTTTGACACAACAAACAAAATTTATACGTCATATCGATAAACATGTTTCACATGTTTGAGATGATGAACCAAACTTGTAAGTGATATTGTTAGGTGCTCATTCATAATTATGAATGGGCATGTTCTAAATGGAAAACAACGTATTATCTTATTAAAACTTGGGATTTTTATTTTCTTTAGAGTTTTTTTTTACAATTTTTATCCACTTAATTCAAAAGTTGCTATCTGATTCTATATCAGATTTTATTTTTCCAATGAAAAAGATAATCAATTTGATTAATAATAACAAAACTAGAAAGATACTAAACTAACATTCCATTATGCCTCAAAAGGATTGAGAAAACTTCTACAACCTTCTACACTTGCTTTTTTTGAATTATCAAAAAGACTAAAAAAGAAGTGAGTTCACTATTTTAGATATTCAAGAAAATTCCAACTTGTATTGTCAACCTATTTTCTTTTTCCAAGGATTTCATACCATCAAATATTAAGCATCATTACAGATTGACCAATAATCCACAACCTTCTACAATTTCTTTCTTTGAATTATCAAAAGAGATTAAAAAAAGAAGTGATCTCATTGATTTAGATATTAAAAAAATTCCAACTTGTATTTTCAACATATTTTCCTTTTTCAAGGATTTCATACCATCAAAATAAGGATAGAAAGAAACATCAATTCTTATTAAAAATAGTCACAATTTCAGGACTTTAGAATAAGTGAACACATTAAAACCAAGGTTCTTGGATATAAGTAGAAGAGTGTCTTTTATTTGATTCAAGGAATTCTCATGTTCCTTTATCTAGTGTCCCTCCATCTTTGGATAACTTGTAAGATTACTTGTTTATGTCCCTATAAACATGAGAAAAAGGGAGGTGAATGAAGGATACTTGCACATTCAGAATCTCAATAAAAAAAAAATTTAGAATGGAGTTCCTCAAGCTGAATTCTCGTTTAATCCATTGAATGACCAGTAGTGAATCTCCAAAAATATAAATTTGAAGAACTCCTCTTTCATGAGCCAACATTAGAACTAGTTTTAGGGCCATAAGTTCACAAAAAATATTTGTTTCAGAGCCATTCCATCTTTGAATGATATACAGTGGCTTGGGTATAGATGGATAATTCCCCCAACCACACCTCTAGAAGGAGTTCCTTGTGATGCACCATTTCCCAACGGATTTCTTTATTTATTAATTCTTCTATAGAATGTTTGTGGGATTGCGAATTTCTAGCATGAAGGAAAGAATACATGATGTTTAAACTTTGGGAGGCACATTTAAGAGGTAGGGTACCGACACACTCAAAGATTTTGGAGTTCTTGGCCAACCATATTCCCCAATAAATAGAGAGTGGAAGAGATTTGTACCTTTTAGTTTCCTTGTTATGACAAAATCCTATGAGATATTGTTAGGTGGAGTCCTCTCTCTATGAATTATGGATATTTATTATCCACTTTATCTCCCACTAGACTTGATTAGAGTAGCATCAGTACATGACAGGGTGGAATTTAGATTCAATTTTAGATTCATAGAGATAACGCCTACGAAGGCCTTCAAAACTTATTTTTTATTGGATCTCCCAAGTTAGTGATTTATTATTTAATAGAAGCCATATATTTTTTAAATTTGTTTATCTAGGAATTTCAATTTCGAGATTAATTTCCACCTCCCTTGTCTATATGTGATTTATCCCTCATAAGGATTCAAAGACCATATAATTTGATCCTCCACATCACCAAGTCTTATAAAAAATAATTTTAAGGCTTCTTGTGAATTCCTTCCATACTTTTACACGATCCTCCATGAGACCTAACTCTCTCCAAGAGATCCATTATTGCCACCTACTTTTTTCAATGGGTTCCTTTGCAATATGTATCATGGCGTGGAAGCCTATTCTCTTTAGATATTGAATGAGGGGAACATGTAACTTGAAGGATTTTATGCTTTCTATCTAGAGGTCCAACCGTAATTGGGCTTTGTCTTGCTTTCCAACCATAGATGATTTTAGGGGCGAAATTTCACCCATGGGCGAAATTTAGCGGCTTACAATTTTTTATTGGGTGAATTTTTTGTATTAAAGTGATTTTTTAAAACTTATATCATTAGCCCGTAATTTATTTTAGGGGAAAAATCATGTACAGGGTTAGCCCTTGTTTTTAGGGGAGATAGAGGAAAAAAAATTATATTTCGCCCCTAAAATTTGGAGGGACAAGCTTCCATTAGCCAAATTTCTAGAA
>JASDQU010393933.1:0-10831 GCA_032191745.1 Picea mariana | reverse complement strand
CATGGAGTGGAGATAGCCACGCAAACACATGCATAGCCATGCAAAGACATGCATGGTGTGGAGATAGCCATGCAAAGAAATGCAAAGACTCAAATCAAATGCCATGGGAAAATACCATGGGCCCGTAAACAACCAATGGTAAACCCACCAATGACTGAATCAAGGTTATCTTAACTACTTTACGACCAAGTCAAGATTAACCCAACAATTCCCCCCTTTAAACTTGAATTGGGATAAACACCTACACCTCAAAGTTTATAAATCGGGTATCAGGAATACAACATGCCCCCTATCACCTAAGTCTATGTCTAGACTTTATACCAGTGAACCATCAAACCAAGGGTACGCATGCCTAAATAGGTCTTACAACCATATGCCCATTTACATGTGATAAAATCCAACTCCATAAAAAATAATTACAATTGTATGCCTGAGCACTCGATGCTATGAAACATCAACCTATTTCATTGCAAGCATCCATCCTGCTCCAAATACAATTGCATAGACCAAGTACTTATCTTACCAATGTATGCCCAAGCACATGATACAAGAAGCATCTACTAGCTTCTTTACCAACATCCCTCCTTGCTCCAAATATAGTGACTCAAAGCACTCATTCATTGAGTACTTCTTCCTTAATGCACTTCTGCCTATGCTCCATGTTGATCCATTGTATGCCTGAGAAAATGATGCAAGAAGCATCTACCGGCTTCTTTACTAGCATCCCTCCTTGCCCCAAACATAGTGTGCCAAAGCACTCATTCACTGAGTACTTCATCCTCAATGCGCTTCTGCCTATGCTCCACATCAATCCATTGTATGTCTGAGCAAATGATGTCGGAAGCATCTACCACCTTCTTTACCAACATCCCTCCTTGCTCCAAATACAATGAGCCAAAGCACTCATTCACTGAGTACTTCTTCCTTAATGCACTTTCACCTATGCTCCATGTCGATCCATTGTATGCCTGAGCAAATGATGCAAGAATCATCTACCAACTTCTTTACCAGCATCCCTCCCTGCTTCAAATTACTCCAAATACAATGAGCCAAAGCACTCATTCATCGAATGTGCTTCTACCTATGCTCCATTTCCACGTGTCATTCACCATGGTTCATAAACCCATGAACCATCACTTCAATTTGTGCGCATATCTATCTTCCATAGGTCACTCACTTTATCAACAATTTCATAATCATGAATCTCAACATCAAGCCACTCTCGTTGGAGACTTTGGGTCTACCCAGCTCTGATACCATGTTAAAAACTGAATAGCACACCAAAAAAGCATGCACATAGAGCCAATATTTATCTTGGAAACCCTTAACCAGGAAAACCAACACCTAATAGATATCTATTAACCTTGGCCAAACCGGCCAAGTTAGGCTACACCGACCAATTGAGGTTGCTTGAGGCTTCTTACAATGGAGTATCTCAAGCCATTAAATAGGCTTCATCCATTACAACTCTAACTCCTTTACTAGAATTAGATTACAATGCAAAGACATGCATGGAGTGGAGATAGCCATGCAAAGACATGCATGGAGTGGAGATAGCCATGCGAACACATGCATGGACATGCATGGTGTGGAGATAGCCATGCAAAGAAATGCAAAGACTCACATCAAATACCATGGGTTACCCAATACCATGGACCCGTAAACAACCAATGGTAAACCCACCAATGACTGAATCAAGGTTATTTAACTACTTTATGACCGAGTCAAGAATAACCCAACAGTAATTACATAGCCATTGCAGCTTTCCATCTAAGTTGTTATTCTCAATTCCTTGTACGTAGCAGATTACTCCCTCCGTAGGTTGTTGGACATTCAATTAGAGTCGTAAGCACTCAAAGTTGGGTTTCTTATTGTCTGGGTAAGCGGATCTCCCACAAAATTCAAATCAACTCATTCAGCAGTTTCTGGAATGCTGGAATTATAGTATAGAGTGGAGTTTTGTTAAAAATGGTGAAGCCACATTGTAATTACTCCCTCCACAGCATCCTGGGTTAAGTTACAGCCTGCAGCCAGCACTAATACGTTAAGTTAATTGGGACATAGTGATATTACTATCCATTGAAGCTTCGGATCCATTGCATGGTAAAGACAATGCCTTCACATATATAAACACTTGCATTTTCTTTATTTGTCTTATGTGAGAAGAATTATATTAAAAATATATAAGTTTTTACTTTACATATCTATATGTATTCGAATTTTATACAAATTTTATTATCATCAAATTTGAACACGAAGACAAACCATGTGATGATGTGACATAGGTTATAGTGAGGTGTCCTCCAAGGCTTATAGAGACTATATTCCATCAAAATATAAGACAATGGTGAGTCAATGTTGGAAGTTCGATGAGGATGCTTGGTTCTCTAAGTCTCAAGAACCTCCTGCGGAGGTTGAGAAAGGAGAAAAGCTTGTTGTCCCAAGTGTTGATCAATAGATTTCCGAAAAAATCAAATTCATATTAGCAAGGTAGAAAAAAATATGTTTTACCATCAAGTTCAACCCAAAGGCCTAAATGGGATACTATAAAATTACGGAATACACGGTTGGGGGTGTATGATTGTTCACAAGCATAGACGAGAGCATCAAGAGGCTATGCGGAAGTTGGAGGAGTTTGTATCTTCCTTGAGGAAGACATGCATAACTCTATCCTTTAGGAGAATGCAGCACACTTAGAGTTGGTGGTGCATAGGCAAGAGGAGTATATTACTAGAGGAGCCAAGATCCATGACAAGTTATAGTGGTTTCAAGAGGGGGATGAGGGATCCAAGTTCTTCTTGGACTTCCCAAAGAAGAGAGTGGTAGCTAACAGAATGCTTGGTCTTCGTAGAAATGACGGTTCGCTTAAGGAAAATTCCTCTAAGATCCAAGGTATGTTTGGTGATCATTTTTTGAGCATTTTTTCTCCTTATTCCTTTCTAGAGGAGGTTGTTGCTGCTAGGAATGCTTGTTACAGGGCAGTGTTGCACAAGGTCTCTGTTGTAGACCATGATAGGTTGGACAAAGATTTCAAAAAGGATGAACTTTTTGCAGCCCTTAACTCTATGTATAATGGTAAATCTCCAGGGATAGATGAATTGCCTTGTGAGTTCTACAAGGCTATGTGGGACACTATTGGAGATGACTTTAGTCACCTAGCTTTGGAGGCCTTTGCCTTGAGATGTTTGACAGAGTCCATTAATTGAGGGTTAATCAAGCTCATTCCGAAGAATGTTGCCAAGGACACCATTGGGGGATGGTGATCAATAAATTTACTAAGTGTTGCTTACAAAATCATGGCTAAGGTGGTGGCACTGCGGGTGAGGGATGTCACCAAGAAGATCGTGCATAAGGAACATATAGGTTTTGTTTAGGGGCGATTGATCCTTGACATAACGGAGTGGGGTAGGAAGTCTAGGCAATAGGCTCTTTTCCTCAAAATTGATTTTGATAAAGCCTATGATAGTATTGACTAGGCTTTCATTTCTAACATGTTGCCCTGCTAGGGTTTTGGTTCGAAGAGTGTGTGGATGGTTAGCACCCTGTTTTCTTGTGGTGAATAACACTCTCTCTTCACGTATTTTTCTCCACCAATCAAGTAGGCAARGATTCCCCCTCGCACCCTATCTGTACRTTCTAATTAATGATGTTGATGCCCTTGGTTACTTGTTGGACACTAACCATTTGCAAGGACAAATTCRAGGTATTACACTTCTAGATGCTTCTAAGATGGTGAATAATGACTTTGCAAATGATTATTTGTTGTCTGTGCAAGTTAACCAAGAGTCGGTAGCTACTACTAGAGATTGCTTGCTCATGTAACGTGTTTTGCAGGGCCTCTGGGGCTATGGTTAGTGATCATGACATTGATTATTGGTTGGTTGGTCTAGATGAGCCCCTTGTTTGGATTCCTCCCACTTGGACATTCATCCGTCTAGGTCTCATCGTGAGATAACTTGGCATCCCCTTTGGTGTGGGGCTCTTTCCAGTGGCTATGTGGGATTGGTGTTTCAAGCGTTTGCAGCATAAACTCCTTTTCTAGCAGTAACAAGACCTTCCATTTGCTGGAAAACTAATTGTAGTGAGAAGAATTCTTCAATCCTTACATATTCGAATTCCTAGTGGGGCTCAATTTCAGAGATTTGAGCAACTTCTTCACTCATAATTGTGGGCCAAGTATGGCGAGGCTTAAGGCCTCCCTATGGTACCCTAGGACATCTACATTATGCATCTCAGGAGGGATGCGCTCCTTGGCGGGGATTGTTGAGGCATCATCTTCTCACAACACATCATATTGGCAGGATCAAGGGATCTTTCAGATTGTGTGACATAATTTCAACTCCTCACAACTTCCAAATCTTCAGCTCCTTTATTATCAAAACTATCTAGGTAGCATGGAGGAAGGTAGCCGAGTTGGTGCGGTGACATATGTCTTGGATTTGGATTTGGATTTGGATTGGATGGAGGAAGGGATTTGGATTTGCTGAAAAACTAATTGTAGTGAGCAGAAGTCTTCAAGCCTTACATGTTTATTATGTATCTTATCGAATTCCTAGTAGGGCTCAATTTCACAGATTTGAGCAACTTCTTCACTCATAATTGTGGGCCAAGTATGGTGAGACTTAACTCGATATCCACACAGGGTGCTAACCATCCGAACACTCTGATGTAAATATTTTTCTCTAAATATAATAAGTATTTCAACAGAACAAAACAATTGCAAGATGCACAGGAGCAAGTAGGAGCTCCAATGACTTATTTTTGAGTAAGTCATCCTCATACAAAGTGTCCTAGCTATGTTGCACTAACGTCTTCCATCATTGATGTAGATCCTTCCAATTTTTAGGAGGCAAATATAGGGTAAGTGTGAAGGATGTTATGACAAAGTAGTATAGCTCCATATTAAAGAATGATGTCTCAAAGATTGTGTCAAGACTAAAGGGTAAGTAATTGATTCCATGTAGCGGTACAAGGTAAAGCATGCAGTTGATCACAACATAGAGAAGTACAAGGCTAGGTTCATAGAGATAGGATTGTCTTAGAGGGCGGGAGTTGACTATGAGGAGACCTTTGCTCCAGTTGCTAGGCATACTTCCATTAGAACTGTTCTCCCCATTTTGTGGATAACTAAGGAGATCATGTCTCAAGGCCCTCAGGTTGCAGATATGGAGTGTTGAGAGACTACATGACCAGCAGTATCCTTTTACACAGATGGAGACTCTTCTCACCACCACAGATGGTCGCAGATTTCCAGATGGCATCCACCACATCAGCTGGCTTCCGAAAGGCAGTGGGCCTTGCTCCATGAGGTACAAGTCAGTATTATGGAAAGCACCATTTCAATATTTAAGCCAATTTAGTATGTTGTATCTTAGATTTCTCTAGATTTCATGATATATGCTTAGACATTATGCCTTTTGCCCTGCTTCACCTTGGTGGTTGACATTGTGCCCTAGTAAGTGGTATCCCTTGGGGATGGGTTTGCTACTAGGAACTCACTTGAAGAGCCATTGTATTGTTCTTGACCATACTTACCACTTTCCATCATTGTTCCCCCCATTTTCCTTATCTCTTGGGATTCTAGGGTGTATTGACCCAAGAAGGGGTTGTCCCTCATTCTATGGGAAGAAGGGGCTGAAGGCCCAAAGGGATTGATGTTGGGTAAAAGATAAAAGCCTATGTATAAACCTTCTAGATGCTTCGCCCAGGGATCACCCAAGAAAGCAATGAAATGCTTATCTTTGAGTAAAGGAGGACCCACAATAAAATATGATTAAAAATGCTTAAAAGGATAGTTGGAGGATAGGAGGTCTCATCACGAGTCGGCCTATCATGTCCATGAATATCTAGTGGTATGACATTACCATCATCTGGTCACCAAGCCAAGGTAATGGCTCTCAGTTGCATAGTTGAGAGAAAGGGGGTCTCATCATGAGCCATCCTTCTCATTTCCACTAGGTGTTTGTGGGTGACATTGCCATTATCTGGACACCACGCCAAGGCAGTGGCCTTCAGCCTTTCCTTAAAATAATGAAAGAATGGCAAATAATGGGCTTGGAAAATGTGCATTGTGGACGAAGGTACCACACACCCTCTACAAAAGCACTAGTGAATGACACTACGGCCCCTTGTATGTCATGAGCCATATGCCCATTGAGTCTTGACCCTAACCACTTCATCCACTTTACATTGATTAGAGAGGGATCTCTTGGAAACTCTCCTTGACCTAGGGCAAGATCTACCAAATAGGACACCTCATCAACCCTCCCACTTTCAAGCTTAACAAGTTGCATAATGTCTTTGAGAAATTAATTTGTTTGATATAGTGGTCTTTGGTGCACATGCTTAGATGGCTCATTTATTGATTGGGTTCACTTATCATGATGTTATGACTTGAGATCCTTGGAGGGCATGCTTATTTGTCTTTGCAGGACCTAGTTGGTGGACAATTTTGGAAGAACAAGCCTAGTTTGGGCTTCCATGGCGCTTGAAGCCCACAGATGGATGCCAAGGGCCCGCATGCCGGATGAGAAAGATCAAACTTGGAAGGCCTAGAAGATGATTTGGGCAACATAGCCTAGCCCCCACATGCCAAACATTTTGCCTAGGAGAGGCAAAACGTCACATCTAAAGGCATGACGTCACCTAAGGGGGGTTAGGGCTTGGTGGTGAGGTGACATACATTGGCACAAGAACGTTTTGAAGGAATCATGAAGGAAGTGGTCTTGATGCTTGACATGTGGCTTTGGGAAGCCTCTCCACTCTCCTCCATCACCAACGACCTCCTCTTGGTGCCAAAACATCCCCTAAAGGGGTGACATCCTTCTAAATTAGGGTTTTCTTATGTGCAAAAGTGAATTTTAAATGAATTACTTTGTTAAGGGGCAAGATTAGGGTTGTTGTTCCCTAGTCTTGTGGTTTACCCCTAAATATGTGGACAAGTCACCTTGGTGACATTTTGTATAAATAACTTAATAAGAGATCATAAGATCTCATTTTAACATAACTCTCCCTCTCGTGTGAAGAACTTGGTCTGAAATTTCCGCTACCTTTGGCAAACTGTCTCTCTTGTGCTCTTATTTATGGTTATTTGTTATGAACACAATATATATTGAAGAGTTATGACATGCATATAATAATAATAAAAAACAACAAATACAAATAACTAATAAATAATAATTAATAATGAAGAGTTATGACACCCTAATGAAAGGATGCATCTCTTCATGAAAGGGCACCCTATGTGGGTATATAAGGCCCTTATTTCTCATTGTAATATCATCACATCTCATATTCATTATTCATATTATTATTATCCTATATGGATTTCTATGTACTATCCTATTTATACTATATATTCTTTGTGTGAGTGAACTTTGTTCGTCTCATTTGGTATCAGAGCTTCATCTTGATCCCGGATTTTGGCTACTAAATAGAGTTTCTCTAAATTTGGGTCTTTGACCTTGAACTGGCTTTTGGCCATTTACACATCAAGAACAATTACAGTGAAGAAAAAGAAAAAAAAATCAGACTGCTGCAAATTAAAATTTTGTTCTTTTGTAATAGTTGCCTAGCCAAACTGCTATCAAAATCATTGAAAAGAAGCAAAAACGTCAACATTAAAATTTAGTATATTGATGCAATAAGGAAGTGCCAACACATAAGAAAAAATCGAGGCAATCCAAGATTGGTGTGAAGAGAGTTACAAAGTTGCTCTCTCACTCCTCCCAACTTGTACAGAGTGAAATACACTTAATAAACCAAAATAAAAAACAAAGGTGAAGTGTTGCAACTTGTTGTTGTACAATCCACTGTTGCATCCGTATTGCGCACTGAATTATCACATGTACAGCTCAGCACACATCATCTTCTAAAAAAATTTGGAAACCGCCGCTACAGTTGCATACCATAGTCATCGTACGGACTCCGGACAACAGCCACCAATTTTGTTGTTGTCTGTATGTATCCATACAACAATTGAGTAAAAAAATTTAATTGATTGTTGGACGGCTCTGTCCATACAATCGTGACCTTATACCAAAGCTAATCTACTCATCAATTAGTATATGATCAATATACAAATAATTTAATTAAGGTGAAGTATTAGAAATAAATATATTAATTGAAGTAAGGTATTAACCGAATTTGAAAAGAAAAGGTTCTCTTATTATACTTTCCGCCCTGCGGTGGTATATAGCATTCGATATGCTATTGACCATCTATTATTTCACCGTTGACCAAAATAATTTTAAGGTTTTTCAAAAGTTTTACATTGCGGGTTGTTTTTTATTATTTTTCTTAATTATTTAAAAGTAATTTTGTTAAATCAGATTGGCTAGTGAAACCAATCCCTTATTGTCGATCCGGCAGCAGGGGCAAATAAATACAACTGTGTTCTCTGCATCTATTTTTATTTCACACTTTTACCAACCTCTCTCGCTTGTGTGAATGACATGCGTATCGAAGCTGTCATATACGTATTAACCTCTTGATTCTTGTTTTATTTTATTATACCTGCATAGCGGCAGGTATACATTGCCATGCAGCTCTAGTTTTAATTACAAAAAGATACAAGGAGAAAAGTTTACGGTGGTCCATTCTTAAGTTCATTTGTGAAAATTTATTGAAAGAGATATATTGGAAGGGTAATAATAAAGAGAAAAGGGTATTTTATTTAAGAAATTTATTTATAAAGTGAAAGGAGTATAAGGAAAAGGAATTATATCAAAAAGGAAAATATATATCATTTAAGTTGAAAAGGGTTTGAATATATATATATATATATATATATATATATATATATATATATATTAAAGAGATAAAAGAGTTTGTCAATTAAAAAGTAGATGTAAAATTTTAAAGTAAAAAAGGATACTTAAAAGCACAAGCTTTTACTTAAAAGGAAGGCACTTTTATTTTTGTATACCAAAGAAATACAAGGGTTGTAAAAAGTATCAAAGTTCACTAAATATATATATAAAATGAGGTTTTAAGAAGAGACACAAAGTAGAAGGATAATCAAGGTTCAACCTATAATTATATAAATGGAGTTTCGTGGTGAAAAACAAGGAAGATTCCCTCATACTTGTAAAAAATAAGTGGATCCCTTATTAGAAGTTAATGGGATTATTCAAGGAAAGAATATAAACGTTGTTATTTGTCTGAACAATAGAAAAAATCACATTAATGTTGACCTGGCGAACCAATTAATGGTTTTAAAACCAAATATAATTGAAAATGACACGTGTCTTTCTAATGAGAAATATGAAATTAAGAACCTACAACTATCTATTGGTGATTACAAATTCATAGGTCAATTCAATGTGGTATCAATGTATCAAGACAATGTTGATATAATTCTAGGGTCAACTTGGGTAGATACATTGGGTTCTTTTACTTTCAACACAAGGAGAAATTTTTTGACATTTTCTTATAAGAAGAAGAAAACCACATTACAGGATGTTACAATGAAGTCAATTTCCGAAGCTCCATCATCAGAAGACCTAAAGGACATATTAGAAGTGATCTTTCAAGATAACCAGAAGTCAATACAAAAGTTGCAAGATCGACAGAATGAATGTGACAAGATCATCATTGAAAAAGACAGAGATTTCTCGCCTAAGAAATCATAATCAGAAACTACTTGCAAAAATCATGAAGTCTAAGGAGAAGAAGCGATGTTTTCAAAAGTTGGAACAAGAAAATCAAGGTCTCAAAGAGAAATTAACCGAAGAAGAGGAAGAAAGCTCTTGCCCAAAGAACCTTAATCAGAATTTACTAGAACAAATTAAAAGTTTAAAGGACGAAAGAAAGGAGAATCTAGAATAAAAAAAATAAAGATGACAAGTCAGAAGATAAAGAAGAACTTTTACGACTAAAACAACATAATCAAGATTTACTAACACAAATTAAAAGGCTTTAAGCATGATAAAAAGTCTTTACAAAAAGAGCTAGATCGCAAAACATCAACAATCGATAAAGAGACAATGACTGAACCTATGGAATTAGAGAAGTCTTTAGATGTAAAAATCTCAATTTTGAATAAAGGAATTAATACAAACCTAGTCAACCTTACAACTCAAAAGGATGTGAATCCAACTGATGTAAAGAGTGTTGAAATGTAACAAGGGATGTCCTCATTCATGTTTTGTGTTTTGTCATGGGGGGGACATAAAGTCGTATTTCCTAGACATGTTTTATTTGTAAAGTGACTTTTTAAATAAAGTGCTTTTATAAAGTGAATGTACTTTATAACTTAAAGTGATTTTAAGTTGTGGGACCCAAAAGTATTTAATGAGCATTTATTACTTATTTTGTAATTAATGAGGAGCATTAAATATGAGCCCTCAGATTAGACTTATGATAGCCATTAGATTGAGTTGGTTATGTAAGTTAGGGTTTCTTGGGAAAAGAGAAGAGTACATATACATGCTTAGGAATGTGAGAAGAACACGCAGTAAAGACAAAGGAGAGAGAGAGATCAGATTTTTGGAGAGTTTAAGAGCACAGTTTTCAAAGTTAATTAGAGTGCACGGTTCCCAAGGCAGTGCAATCATAACAGTCTGTATAGCAGAAGGAAGGACAATCCGTACAGTGAGAAGACAATCCGTACAGCAAGAGGGAGGCACGATTTCCAAGGAAGAAGTCTATACAGTCCGTACTGTACTTGTTGGCATGCTTCCCAAGGAAGATTTTGTGCATTTATTGCTGTTGTTTTTATCTGTACAGTGACACGATTTCCTAGAAATCGGGCTACTGTTTGGTTGGCATGTGTGGGCAGTTGAAGCTTGTTGGCACGAATTTCTAGAAAGAAATCAGATTGTTGAGATAA
>JASDQU010393923.1:0-10898 GCA_032191745.1 Picea mariana | reverse complement strand
CTGTGATCTAATTCAGAACTTCAGTTCACTTCAGCAATCATAGGTAGAATGATTTCTTTACTACAACACTAAATGCTTTTGGAATTGAGCATATACAGTGCGTGGCTATCTTTGAAACAAAAGACTTCCCTGGGTTGATAATTTATGTTTCACTTGGTTGTTTAAAATTAATTAAACAATTATAGTGACCAACACCCCCTTTTTCCCTTAGTTTCCTAATTCTTTTAAATTTCCCTCTTTCCCTTTTTATCTAAAACTCAAATTAGCAAGTGTAGGAAATTATCTTTCTCCCCTTTTTCATTTAATTAATAAATTTTTAATTAGCATAAGTAACAAAAAAATTATTTCCTTTTATGTTAAAATAGAAATCCCCCAAATTAATTTGATTTTTATAAATTAATTGAATGTCTTACCCCCTTCTCATGACGTTTTTAAAGATGATTATTATTATTATTAAAAAAAAAATTCCACAAGCATCACTTAGACCAAGATTTTAATTTTCGAGGCTGGGCGACATTTTTATTAGGGATTTTTTTTTTTTAAACTCTCTCATCACATCATTTGTTCTAAGGCCATATAGGTTTATTCACTTATTAGTTAACAATGCAATGTGCCCTTCAGAATGCACTGGGTTCTCCAAGGGTGTCACTCGCCTCATTCTATTTCCCTTGCACGACGTACCCTTCAGGACGCACTACGTGCTCCAAGGGTGCCACTCGCCTCTTGAATGACTTTGTAGACATCAAAAACCCCTGGAGTCAATACTTTTTCAAGCGATCTTGTGGGAGACTATGGGCCTATAAGGAATAATCCCCCTACCTTATTTTTCACCCCTTAGAATCATCGTGAGTGACTATCGCAGTCTGCCCTCATGACATTGTGGGTCTTCTCGAACTAGGTAACTGTTAACCTACAGTTCGAGCCATGGTGAGAGTGCCAGTAGGATGTGGTAGGGATGTTGTCCACACCTCTCCCTCAATGTCTTTGGTATTCGTGCGTGATCCCTCTACTCCACATGTGAGTCTAGTCGGCAAGCTATCGTCAGCTTGCAACATCAAAGAATCATGTCAAAAATAAAATCCATAATCATAACATCTAATCAGATGCACATATGTCATATATGCAACAATCAAAACCCAATAGTCTAACCCCTGACTCAATCCGGAGTCAAAGGGTTTCATCGATCCCTCTGCATCCTCGAGGTCCAAATCTTGCACACTCAAGAAAACCAAGTCAATAACACCTGTGTAAGTCAATATAGAAAAATAACATATAATCTAATCCATAATGCCTCATAATCATAATCAACGACCAATAGTATAATAATCTGGATCACTTACAAGCAAGTGTCCTAAAAGAATAAGTTCGCTCAGTGCACACAAGAGTGGGATGTTACATACACCCCCTATTGGTCTAAACTTTGTCCTAAAGTTTCAAAGTATATAAGTGCCTAAATAATGTGTATCACAATGTCATAAGTCTATATATCAAACAAAAATGGAATTTGTTGGTGCATATCATATGCGTCCTCCCGGGTCGTCGAGTGCAGACTATAGTTTTCTAGCTGGGCCTTGACCTGCTCTACCATTCGGCATCGTAGTTGTCGAATGAAATGATCCAGGATGCATATCGGCTCAGCCATGAGCTCCCCTTCCTCCGATACCTACAAGGTATGCATGTCAATAACATGTGTAGGATCACTAATATAATGTCTCAAAACAAAAATGTAAAAACCATTGTGCATACGTCTCAAAGAATCAAGCAAGGCTAGTCGATAGGCCACTGGCCCCTTTCTCTCCACAATCTTGAAAGGTCCCACGAACCTAGGAGAGAGTTTATCTCCCTTTCCAAACTTTATCGGACTCTTATGCGGTTTTACCCACAAGAATACTTGATCACCAACTTCGTAACTACGGTCAACACGGTGCGCATCGACATAACTCTTATGATGATCCTATGCGTCTTTGATCCTTTGTCTTATTGTTTTCATTTTCACTTCCATTTCTTGGATTGCTTCTGGTCCCACCAAGACCCTATCCTCAAGCCAATCCCAACTCAAAGACGTCTAACACGGTCGCTCGTAAAGAAACTCGAAAGGCACCATCTTAATGGTGCTTTGGTAACTGTTGTTATAAGCGAATTCTACCAGTGGCAAGAATTCTTCCCAACGCTTTTGTTGGTCCATCACGTACATGTGCAAAATGTCTTCCAATATTTGGTTTGTTCATTCAATCTCCCCATTGTTGGGTTATGAAAAAGGTACAAATATCCTCTTTATTCTCACAGTTCATGATACAATCTTGATTGACTTTTCTGTTAATTAGGGATAAATAGGATAGAAAATTATTAATATGTCTTCTAGTGATATTATTGAAGTTATGTTGAATAGATTCTAAAATACGATTGGAATTGTTTGATTCTGTTATAGGATTGGATAAATATTGTCAAAATCGCAATAGCAAAGGAAATCTTGAAGATGCGTGAGCTATTGGAGGTTAAGGACTTTTGGCGCAAACAAGTTTTAAAGATGATTTGATTTTCTATATTGTAACTTTACAATAGTAAAGCAATCCTGATAATTTTCCGATCCTCAGGATGGCTTGATTTACTTAGATTATTGTATATATAGAGGATAATAGATCCTGAAAGACAATGGAATAATTGTGTTCAATTATTCAGACTCAGAGTTACTCTGCATGAGAAGTATTTGTGAATGATGTACCATCTATGAAGTTAATAAAAGATTTTTTTGTTTTCACCATTTCTACATACTGAGTTTCTAGTAGCAGTGCTTCTAAGGACCAAGGGACCATTCTAAAGGAGCTATTATTTCAGTTGTAATTGTATCAGTTTGATTCCTGTTTTATGATTCAATTCTCTTTTACAATAATTAAGACAAATGCATAAGCGTGTTAATGATTTCATACTGTTTTGCATACAGGAGATAGAAATTTCTCTTAAGTGTTAATGATTGTTGATTCTAATTTCCATTACTGTAGTTTGTTGCTTGACAGTTCCTCACATTTTTAAATGCGTTGTTCCTTTTACTTAGTTTCACATTTGTTGTTCCTTTCAAATAGGTTACAATTGTCATTCCTTTTAGATTAAGTTATAGTTGTTCCTTTCCGTTCAATTATATTTGTTGTCCCTTTTGATTGGATTATAATTGTTTTTTCTTTCCATTAGAGTAATTCATTATTTCCTTTCCAACAATTCAATTCATAGTTAATGATCAATTTTGCAAGTCTTTACTTAGATTCAATCATTGCTTCTTAGTTAAATGAATTCAACATATTAGTTAGTTTCTTTTCATTCACATCATGTTAGTAATTAGATTTCAATTCTGTTAAGTAATATCTTAAAATCAGAATCTTTTCATGAATATTTGAGGAACTTGATTGTGGATAAACTCAGGTTTTCTTTAGCTACGCGATTTTAGCCTCTACAAGCTATCTACATAGATTTTGCTGATATTCTTGAGATAAAAGACGAATCCTCGGGTTGATAAATTAATGTCAAACTAAGGTTGTTTTTAGGACATATTTAGAGCCCAACACCCGTCAGTCTCCGGGTGATACGCAGTACTAAAGTTAAGTTGGGTTCCCAAGGCCTCTTGAAAACTAGTCGAAAATCATCCGGTAAACATTGATCCTCATTCAGATATAATCCTTTTAGATATACCATGCATCCCTACAATCTCACTAATGAAAAATCTAACTATGTCAAGTGCCTGATACGTCATACGCACAAGAATAAAATGATCACTCTTCGTCAAAGTGTCGACTACTAGAAAAATTGAGTCATGTCTCCTTTCCATCAGTGGAAATCCAACAATGAAATCCATCAAAATAACCTCCCATTTCGATTCTAGAATAGCATGTGGATGTAGTAATTCTGCTGGATGTCTATGTTCATCCTTTACCTACTGAAATTCTAGACATCTAGACACATAGTTAACTATGTCTACCTTCATTCCCTTCTAGAAGAATAAGGGTTTAAGGTCCACCCTCATCTTCATGAATCCTGGGTGGGCCATGTATGTTGCTCTATGAGCCTCGTTTAGGATAAAACTCCTCAACTCGTCATTCGGTGGTATGTAAATCCAATTTTTAAACCTCAATAATCCATCGTCGTCAAACGTAAATACTTCAAATCTTGGTACCATCATTGCGTTTTGTCCAATAAAATCCTCGGCCTCTTTGTACCAGTCATCTATGTGCTGTAAAGTTAGAATCTTTTCAAGTAGATTCATATGAATAGGAAACACCAAAAAGATGTGTGGTCTCCGACTCAATGAATATGACGCTTGGTTCATGGTTCCTTTTATGTAAGTAATCTCGAAGTCGTACTCGCTAAGCAATTATGACCAACGTCATTGTTGCGCGTTCAGGTCTCTTTGCGTAAAGATGTGTTGTAGTCCACAGTGGTCCATCTTTAATTCAAATTTTTTTCCAACAAGGTAGTGTCTCCAAACCTTCAAGGCATATACAATGGCTAACAACTCCAAATCGTGCATCGCATAGTTCTCCTCATGCCTTCTCAGTTTCCTTGAGATGTAGGAGATCACTTGAATGTCTTGCATCAAGACTCTGTCTAATCCTTCCTTGGATGCATCAATACATACCAAGAAGTCCGCGTCCATGTCAGGGACCTTTAGTATCGATACAGTTGTGAACATCTCTTTGAGCCTCCGAAATCTTTCCATGCATTTCTCGGTCCAAACAAACTTCTTTTTCTTCTTTTTCAATTATGTGATTGGATTTGCTATCTTCAAAAATCCTTCGATGAACCGTCGATAGTATACTGCTAAACCCATTAAGCTGCGTACTTTCGGGACATTCATCGGCATAGGCAATTCCATAATAGCCTCGACCTTTGCTGGATCCACAATGATACCTTCGTCGGAGATGACATGCCCTAAGTAGTGAATCTTCGATTGATAAAACAAGCATTTGGACAACTTCTAATACAATTTGTGCTCTCACAGACACTGTAGTACCAAGCACAAGTGATCGTCATGCTCCTTCGTCGTCCGAGAATAAATCAAAATATAGTCTATGAATACTTGGACGAACTTGTCCAAGTACTCATGGAACACCCCGTTCATCAAACTCATAAATACTCTTGTTAGTCCAAACGGTAAAACGGTAAACTCATAATGACCAAACCTCATATTAAAGGTGGTCTTAGGGACTTCATCCTCCTTGATCTGTAACTGGTGATACCTTGATCACAAATCGATCTTGGAAAACACCATCGCACCCTTCATCTAATCGAACAGATCATAAATCCTTAGCAATGGATACTAATTCTTGATCATTTCCTTGTTCAATTGACAGTAGTCAATGCACAGACTCGACGACCCATCCTTATTTCATATAAAAATAATAAGCGCACCCAATGGTGACACACTCATATGTATAAGTCCCAGGTCCAACAACTCTTTCAGTTGCATTCTCAACTCATGTAACTCTGGGGTTGACATCCAATAAGGAGTTCTAGCTATCTATTTAGTCCCCAGTTTTAGGTCTATGGTAAACTCCAATTCCCTCTTCGGCGACATCCCAGGTAACTCCTCCAGAAAGACATCTGCAAACTCTCTCACCACCAGTAGGTGTTATAGACCTTCTGCTACTTCTTTTTCATTTAACGCAAGGATCGCATAAATCTTACATCGATTGTGCAAGCTCTTCCATAACTACAAGTAATAGATAAACCTCAGGGAAACTCCTTGGTTTTGAGTCACAATCACGTGTCTCTATCCCTCGTCATCTACCAGGATCAACTGTTTCGTCTTATAGTTGAGTATCACCTCATGTGATTCCAACCAGTCTATACCGATCACGACGTCATAATATCCTAAGATCATGACATACAGGTTGGCCCTAGTGACAAAATCTTCTAGGTTAAGGGTACACCCTGTAACCTTTCCTCCAACCTTATGTTTGTCTCCCAAAGCCATATCTATAAAGCTAAACTCATTATGTTTGACTTCCTTTACCTTAATCCTCTTTAGCGGTGCACCAGAAATGAAACTCTCGGTAGCACTGGGATCTATCAAAATACTAAGAGTCTGGTGAGAGATGGTACCCGACGTCTTGAACACAATCGACTGGTTCTCTTCCTGGCGGTTATTCACCACTGCATGAATCCGATGGGCCTTTCCCAAATATCCCATGGTAGTGGGCCCAACTGATCCAGATGCTCTAGTCCTCTCCACTCGGTAGTCGCGTTGGTAATGTGGCTTCCCACATGTCCAGCACCCCTTCTTCGGTCTAGTACTCCTAGTACCCAAAGTAGAATTTGATGACCCACCGACCTGGAATCTTGGTCTGTTCTACTGAATAGACCTAAACTACTGTTGTTGCAGTCGACACTATTGTTGATGTTGTGGTCCTCAGTAAGGAGTTTGTTTTTGAGGCGCTGGTCGTCGAGGTGTAGTGAAAGTGGATCCCCTCTGGAAGCCACGATATCCTGGCGTATGTCTGGCTAGTGTCTGATGCTACAACACACCAGATGACACTTTCCCTACCATCCTCACTGGAGTCCTACTCTGACCCCCACTGATAAGATCCTCCTCTGCTATGAGGGCCTTCTGGACAACATCATGCAAGGTCTGAGGAATTAGAATCCTAACCTTTGCCCGTATGATGACATTAAGGCTGAACAAGAACCTGTTGACCTTAAGTTTATCAGTATTAATATGCAGAGCATACCAAAGAAACTCCATNCCCTGTCACAAGGCATTGAACTCATTGAGATGACGCTCAATGAATTCCTCTGATAGGTATCTCTCTTGGAACCGTTCCTCAAATAGTTACCATGACACATCTTTGACAGTCATGTTCAATTGTGGCAGGAGCATCTTCCACCAAAGAAGAGAGCTTCCCTTCAGTTGAAAGGCTGCCATGTGGACCTTCATGTTGGAGGTTTATTCGCGAAGTGAAAATCACATCACCATATTATCCAACCATGCCTTGACGGCTGCGTCGTCTAGGGCAGAAAAGAACTCGACAAATTTGACCTTCTCGAGTTCATGGTGAATTCTACCAGTATCGACCAAAGCACGCGGTGGACCCTCAGGGGGTGTCGATGCCCTGGCCTCTTCTCTATCCAAATGACTGATCAATTCCTGAAACATGCGCTGAAAGGACCTCATCATCCCAACCATGTCACCCACGGCTATCTTCTCCTTCCCAACAACCTATTTGTATCCCTGGGGGTTAGACCCCTCAGGCATGGATGCTACTGTAGGCATCATGCCTCCTCCCCTAGCACCCCGTCATCTACCTCCATGACGTCCTCTAACCATGATCACCTACATGAATACAAGTAAACTTAATTAGAAATATTATAATCAAACATCATATCAACGAAAGCCGTAGTGTTCCCAAGTCACGTGTTGAACCCTACTCTGATACCATATGTAACGACCCCATCGTTACGAATACAAGCGAAGAAGAAAGTGCAACTTTTTCTTTTATAAACAGGATGAAAACAACGATTACAGCTAGACAACAAACCTGACGGTGAGCACCATGACCATCGAAAAGGAAACAGACAACTATGACTCCACACACTGGCATAAGAGTAGTTGGATGAAACATGCATAAAAAAACAAGGAGAAACAACTACCCGCTCGACACAAACATGACCACACTTACAAGATAAGGGAAAACATCCCCCTCCTGACACAATGACCTTGACAACCAATGAATAGAACCTCAAGATCTGCAAACCAAATGTATGAAGGCATTTAAAATCAAGTGCTAACAAAAACCTACAACGATCAACAACACTCACATAGGAAGCACAAACTCCAACCATGATATCATTCGCCTCTATCCAATAGGGCACGCCATGATCCCCTCATCAGGACTCATGCCGTCTCGAGGTGATAAGTGCAGAGATAACCCTGCATATGAGTACACTAGATATATTTCTATGTGAATGGATGCGTTGAAAGTATTCCTGCACTTTAAAGAGATTTTTATTTTTCAAGTAAAGTAGGATAGTATAAAAATAAATAAAAATATTAAAAAGTAAAAAAGTAAAAAGAAAAATAATGTTAAAAATGAGAAATCTAGTTCTCTGGCACATCTCAACAAGAACTCTACTTGAAAACTAGGTATATGGCTCACAAAGTTCCATTATTTAGAATTCTACAACATCCCCTTCATTTTTATTTCCAAAAATATCATGAGCAGTTAGTGCAAATAACAACATTTTTTGAAATAGAATACATGTTTATTTCTCTCCTCTAAGAAACATCATAGGGAACATTGTTAGCCCATATGAATAAAGAGATCTTCACTCATTTGAAGAAATGCATGAGAAATTTCCTGAAGAATTTTGGTAATTGAAGAATTCATGTAATAATGAAATCAATGTACAGAATGACCAACCATCTTAACATGTGATACAACAAGCGCAATGCACAAACAACTTCATATGGAGTGAAGCTACAAATCAGTGAAAAATTGAAACCAAACTTCTATATGATCCTTGTTTCCTTGATTTTATGTAGTTGTCATGTCATGAAGTTTTTTATAGAATTTATCTTCATATTAATGAGTACACAAGGTATCTCGTGAAAATCATCCAAGAAACTCTTCAATTTCTGTCTCTAGTATCTAATCCTCATCTGAAATTATCCATGACTCCTTGATCTTGTCTTTTTGTTGACAAGGATTAAAAGAAAATTATAAATCCTCCTCTCGTGTGGTCCGTTCATAGATCATTTATTATTCAACTGCTTCATGAAATGCAAAATCTCCCCTAGTGATCACTCTAATCTCTGGGCAAGGATTTGAGAAAATCCTTGTAGCAACACATCCTCCCTTGCTCAACAAATGACTGATATTTTTTAATTTCTTCTAGATATTCAAGTTTTTGTTCATGAGTGAATTAGTGTATCAGGGGTTTTTACAAAAACAAAGAATTCTCTATCTAAAATAAATAAATGAAATCAACAAAAAACACATCACACCACACAAATTGAAGCAAAATTTAATCATGTACTTGATTTCCCTCACACTACTAAGACCCTATTTTCACGAGGTTGTGTGTTTACATGAGTTATCTTTTCTTTCCATCAAAAAAAAACTTGATAGAAAAAAAATAAAATGAGAAAAAAAACAAGAATTTGATATTAGAAAATAAAAATAAAGCAAGCAAAAAAGATCTTTCAATTTCAAGAGTAATTCCTTTAGTGCCTCCCCGACAACTGCGCCAAAATGTTGGGATGATCTAGTGGTCTAGATTCCTCAACATTTAATTATCAATCAGAACTAACCTTGAAATGGCCTAAGAACTCCTACTAAAATCAAAGTAGTAAAATGCCAAATTCAAAATCAGAAATCAATTCCCGTGATCACAGTCACTCAGACTTGACCATGAAATGGTAGGGACTCATATTGTAAAAAATCACTTTAGGTGCTTTCTCACAAACACATTCTGTCTTGGTCAATTAAAATTATGGAATCATAAAGGAATCTTCCTAAATATGAATGAAATTGTAGTTTGACGCATACCTATCAGACCTCAGGCTGAGATCCGCTCACAGGATCGTTCTTTATCCCCTTAGAGTCGGATCGGCTCTTTCGGATTCCCTATTGAAATATGCAATTTATCGATCCACAGGTGCTTTTCACAACTTGCAATCTCACGAGTTCGTGAGTCCTGACTCCTGACTCTTCCTCTCCAATATCGCGATACCCGAGATTGCGAAATGGTTATAGCTCCTTCTCTTGTCAGCACCCTCTGCGTGTGACCACCGGCTAGGCTTAAATGCAAGCGCCTTTCTTAACTCGCACCTTCGTGAGTTCATGGGTTGAACTCTCGTGTCCTCCTGTTGTGATCTCCCAAGACGCAATAAGTCAGCACCGGGTTGACTCCTCCCTTGATTCTTTTCTCTATTCGCAACCTCGCAGGCTGAAGCGTCGAGCCTTCACACTCTTATCTCGCAAATCCCCGATACACGAGAAGTCAACAGAGTATTGACTCCTTCCTCCAGGCGACGCGTGTCCATCTGTCAATCACCCAAGCCCTACCTTGAGGTTCTGCCACGCGTCCACACTCGTGCCTTGGATCTCAGCACTTCATGAATTTTGTAATCGAAAGTGACTCCTCTCAACCTCTGAACCTCCGAGTGCATGATAGGAATGATGAGACTCTGATCCAACGGTCCTCCCTTGACCTGGATCCTATGGTTTTCCTAGCTCCTCGTGATTTCTCCACTCACGACTTCGAGCACCCAATCTTTGGGTTCTCACCCTGTGAACCTCCGAGTTCGCAAGATCCCTAGATCTCTGCCACCTATCCTGCTCCGATGGACGGTTGCGATTCTCTCGCGAATTCGCTACTCGCGATGTCGAAGGACTTCCCTTTGTGACTCCTAATGTCTGAATCCCCAATATGGGCGATCTCGAGACACCTGTCTGCTCCCAAACAAACGACTCATATTTCTTCGGGACCTCGCTACTTGCGAAGTCAAGATGCTCACCTTTGTGAGTCCCAGTGCCTGAATCTCTGAAATGGATGATTTTGTGACACTCGTCCTCCCGCAGACGGATGGTTCAGATCTATTTCACCTTTTCGTGATTTCTGAGGTCGAGTTCTCAGGCTCTCATCCTCTGGACTCCTGAACTCCCTAACGTCGAAATCCTAATTTTCCACCCTTCAGGACTTCTCTTCTGCTCCTCTTCACATGAGGTTTAAACCTCGTGCAACTCTTCAAAAAATCCAACAACTGTCGTGTTAATGTTTTATGCTGATATTATAGTTCTTTGCATTTCATAAAGATAAGAGCATAATAAGCACAAGATCACTGAGAAATACACATCCACAATAGACACAACATTTATCCTGGGAAACCCTCTAGGGGAAGAAAACCCAGC
>JASDQU010393922.1:0-10898 GCA_032191745.1 Picea mariana | reverse complement strand
TTATGTTGAATGCAATCATGTAAAAACCGCCTATGCTGTGGAATAGATGCACTGGCAAAGATTGTCTGGCGTTTTTCAATAGATGTGTATGATGTCAAAAGCTTGCGAAGCAAGTATGTTTGCTTTGCAGCACCAAAGATTGAATCAACCTGCTAATCATAAAGCATTTTCCAATCAGATCTAAAAACTATACAGTTCCAATAATACACAACTATTTCGACACCATCAACAATCATACTAGTAGAGGAATCTTTACCAATTATCAAACTAAAGAATCTCATTAGTATTTCTTGCATCCTCTTTACGGACATAAAATCCTGCAGTAAAATGTAAGCAATCATGGGTGAATAATAAAATTAAAACCAGCAATAATTAGTAAGTTATAAGATTCGTGATGATTGTTACAATACTTTTTTTAACAATTAGATACTTTCATTTACTTCAACAAGTTTCTCACTCAATGTAACTTAGGTATTTCTCTGTCAACCCTTTTAATGTGCTCTAACGGGGACTTCATTTTTGTTGAGGTGATTTCAGCATGAAGTGCAAGTAAGCCAGTTACCTTAGTTGAGGACTCAGTTACCAAATGCAGCCATACTGTAGTTTTTGTTATGGAAATTCTCCCGTAATTCTGTTGTTGTTATGGAAATTCTCCAGTAATTCTGTTTGGCCATACTATTCAGCTTAATACAAATATGGTATGAGGCAGAATGAACTAAAAAAATACCCAACAAAAACGCAATGCTCTTAAATTTAATGTGCTTTGACGCATAAGCTATGACTAGTTTGCTAGTGGAAGCTTGCGCTTGTCTAGTCGGGTCATCCCCCCATCTCAACAAATCAAATGACACCTTCGTGCTCAAACTTAGCAGTGTAGGCACTGAGGATGGAGTTGTCAGTGAAGACAATAGGACAGCAGTTCGAATACATGATGTCGAACATGGCCTCCTTAAGCTTGGAAGCATAGCAGAGGGTTTGGATGCAATCATGGATGTTGAGGCCATCTAACAGGATCAAGATGTTGACAAGGCTCTAGTTCTGCTGAACATGCATCTTGTTCTATTTCTGATGATGAGGATGAGGATCAGTATGGTTGTATTAGGATATGTAATTGCAGTTGTCTTTAGCTCATGTTTTCTTTTATTTTCAACACATACAGCCTCAATTATAAAGGCTGATTTTGGATGTAAAGCCTCATCTATAAAGGCTAATTTTGAATTTTGCTACTTGCATCATGTAATGAATGATATTGATCATCTATGGGAGTTAATATGGACATGGTTTTCCTTCTAAAATGTCATTTGTGTATCATTATGTTTTTCTTGCAATATAATGTTTTATTTTTTTAAAACTATATATATATATATATATATATATATATATATATATACGGCATTTCCCCCGACATTTCCATTTTTTGAGAACCTGTTTCGTACTGTCTCGGTTTCAGAAACTTACAAACGTTTCCCCGTTTCATGCAACTTAGACCAAAACCCATCATTTTTTAAGTTGTCTAGATCCCGAAAATCGTGTTAACTGTCACAAGAGCCTCCAGAAGATCATGCAGAGAAGCGTGCAATAGCGGTGACTATCGTTAAATGATGATTCAATATAGGGATATCGTTTAATGAACACAAGTATGTACCTGTTAATGCATCCACTGAAGCTGGGTTTCAAGTCACGATCTGAAGCACTTAAAGTTATGATATAATTTTGAAAATGAATTTGTATAACTAGAATGGGAGCCTAACAGCATTTTGCAGCCAAAGGAACCTTTCCATATCAGTTGCCTGTAGAGGAATTTCTAAAGCTCAATCAAATTGAAACCCTAGCATTTTGACAAAAATTGCAGTCAGTGTGACGGCTCCCAAGAAAAGTGGTCAAGTTAGCCATTTGGAACCGATAGGGGGCAAATTGTTGTAAGCATATTCTGAGATTATGCAAAAATTCATCAATGCAGGTCGGTTTAAATTCTGCTGCAATTTCCAGGGACACCATGAGGAGGTTTCAATTCTCTTTGCAAAGAACTTTGATGGTTTTAAAACTCAGGTGGGAAATGTATTAATTCATGTCACAGAGCACTCGATAGGAGAAACATGTCACTTACCTGTGCAGGGCGAAAGATGGTGGAAGAAAATTCAAGTGCCTGCAGATTTATCCAATCAATTTTTGGTCCCAAAACACCATGATCCCGACTAGAGTCAAGGAATCTCAAGTAAATGGCTAGAGGAGGAATGGCAGGGCATTTTGACAATAGTCCGAAGGTATATAACAGAATCATCCTCAAACTGCCCATAAGAGTTTATTTCATAAGGTTTGATCAAAATGTTGGTTTTGTATGCATAAAGGGAGGTTCAAATGACCTGGAGGCAGTTATTGATCTCTTTAGGGTTGGATGAACAAGATGCAAAACAAGAGAAACCTAAAGATTCAAAAGGGAAAGGTAGCACTTCAAAAAGCCCTGCAAAACTGAAGGAAGTCTCCCCTGTGGCTAGATGAACTAGATCAAGTAAAAGGAAATTTGAATTTCAACAGAAAGAAGAAATCGAGCTGGAGCCGGAATCCTCTGCCTCTAAACAGGAATTTACAAGTTTTGACAGGGTATATACATGAAGAATGACTAAGCAGAAGATCAAGCTGTTGCCAGAAGTTAAAGCTGATCCTGATGCAGAAACCAATAATACACCTGTTGAAAAAATCCCACAAGTAAAACAGAGTAAAAGAGGTAAAGGCAAACAGCCTGTAACTTATCCCAGCAGGCCCAAGACCAGACCAACAAACAAGTTAAGGATGAATTCTAAAGCTATTTTTAAACCCTCTCTTAAGAAAGATAATGCAATTATCTTAGATGGGGAGGTAACAGATGAGGTTCCAAAGAAACCTGGAAAGGGGAAGAAACAATTGTCACAACCTGACCTACGATCTTCTCATTCAGAGGATAAAATGGAGCCAGACCCCACCTATGTTCTAGAAATGTATGAGTTGCCAGAGATAGATACACAGGAAATACAAAGTTTTTCTAAATCTGCAGAGAAGGAGATGATTAAAGAGTCACCCTCAAATGAACATAGATATAGAATGAGATCCAGGAAGCCCAAACTTTCCATTGATCTTAGCAGAACTGCACCTGAGGAAGACTATGGTGGATGTAGAGCAGAAACAGAGGATGCATCTGAAAAGCAAAAGATTAAAAAGTTGCAAGCAGTAATCAAGGAATTGAAGCATGAAAAGCAGGCACTTGAGTTATGGAAAGACAAACTGCAAGACAAGGTTGAAAAGTTGAAAGCAAAGAACAAAGAGCAACGTGAACTCTCCAACAAGGTTAGGAAGATGAATATCAATCTTTGTTAGAGCAATGTAGTACTCAAGACCAAGTTGAAGCAAGAAAACTCCAAAGCCAGGTGTAGATTCGAAGATCAAGTTCTCAGCACGTCTACCTGAAGTTGTTGCAACAAGCCTCTATTTTACAAAATCAGGATATTTTTGAGATCACGATTTAGTCTTAGAAATCAAGTCATTTTGCCTAAAGACTAGATTTTTTGAAGTGTAATGCAATCATGTAATGGAATATGATTCCTATATGTTAGCAAAGAATCAGGACTAAATCAGAACTATATCCAGAATTCAGGATCTATTGAAACCAACTCTAGGAATTAATAGGAAATCTGTTGACAGAGTAAAGGGTTCGAGTTTAGTGGTGCTAAAGACATATTGTCTCTGATTGTAAAGTTTTGAACCTACTTCATAATACACTCAATGGAAAAGGCTATCCGATGGTTAGACTACCTTATCTTGTCTTATATTCTTTCTTTTCTTACTTGAATGCATATATGTCTTTGCAAAGCATTTAATGTACCATGTTAGTATCTAAAGGCCAGTAAAGATTTTGTTGATTGCTTATTTGCTACAGGAATTGTATTCAAGTACTTTATTCTTGTTTCTGAATGATATTTAGGATCAGGAACTTTTTGTGTGAGTAAACAAATTGTGAACTTACAGTTTCTTTCTCTATTTTCTATATTTCTTTATCTAGCTCATCAAATTGAAAACCATTGACTAAGTATGTGTGGTGGAAACTTGATTTTGTAACCAGAAACTCTTATTGTCCTTTTTATTCCCTACTTGACCTATAAACCAATCCAAAACCTAAAAAAGACCTACAAACACAAACCATTGCAGTAATTGAGGTACCCTAGCTTGCCCTTAGCGGTTAAGGACAACTTTAGGGACTAACACTACTCTCGGACTCTGATCTGATGATATTCGGATTGAAGATCAATCTTCGAAAAATACACTGCTCCATGCAACTCATCCAAAAGCTCGTCAATTCTAGGGATAGGGTACCTGTTCTTGATCGTCTTCTTATTCAAATCCCTGTAGTCAATGCACATCCTCACGGTTCCATCCTTCTTCTTGACCAAGACAACTGAAGAAGCAAAAGGATTGGAATTGGGTCTGATATGCCCCATCTCTAATAACTCCTTGATGGCCTTCTCTATTTTATCTTTAAATCTCTTTAGGTGCCTATAAGGAGTGGTTATTGTTAGTTTGGCTCCCTCCTCCAACTCTATAGTATGCTCAAAGCCTTTGTTAGGCGGTCTCCCTAGAGGTATCTGTCCAAAAACCATGTCATGCTTACTCAATAGCACCTAAATATTTACATGATGATGTTGTCGACCCTCTACCTGTTCCTAAGCTGTAATCAAGCATTTTGTTGCACAAGCTATGTCTCTGTGCCTGAAGAGGGCCTCCATCCTTTTGGTTGACACAAACTTAGGGCCACCATTTGACATGCCCCTCAAGACAACCTTCTTGTCCTTTGTTGTATTGAATCTCATCTCCATTACCTAGTAATTCATCGTAATTTCCCCTAAAGAATGAAGCCATTGAACACCCAAGACTATATTGGTGTCCGCCAAATCAACCACATAAAAATCATCGGTCAAGTTACAGTTACCCAACGTCACATCCAACCTTGGAATCTTCCTTGTGTATGTCATGTTAAATCCATCAGCCAATACAACATTGAACCCCTCAAAATCCTCTGTAGCAATGCATCTCCTGGCCACCAACATTGCATCAATGAAGTTGTGGGTCGCCCCACCATCAATCAAAATTGTGACCCATTGTCCCTGTAGTACTCCTCTGACTCTTAAAGTGTAGTATCTAGAGGTGCCTGATAGAGTGGCGATAGTCCCACCCTTGGCCTCCACACGAGGTTGCTCATCACTCGAGTCTCCCTACTCGTTGCCCTGTTTCTGTGTAGCTTCCTCCTCTTCCTCATCGTTGTCTGAGTGCACCTCTATATAGTGTACCTTGCCCTTCCCCATGCACCTGTGTCCCAAGTCCCAAGGCTCTTTGCAACTGAAGCAAAGTTTCTTCCTTCTCAACTCATTGTGGGTTGCCTCGTCTATCTTCTCTTTTCTAGTCCACTCTTTCTGAAAAGGTTTCTTATCTTTGTTTTTCTTGGGAATGAAAGGCTTGGAGAAATTTTTTGTCTTTTGGACCGCATCTTCCATGTCCCGTGTCCTGATAATGGCATCCTGCAGAGTCACAAGTTTGAAGGATTTCACCCAACCACGTAATGACTCAAATAAACCTTCAGTGAACAACATAACTAGCCTCTGCTCGAATATATCTATCAACGTGACTGCAAGCCTCTGGAACTCCGTAATGTAGGCATCTGGTGTCTCAACCTGTCTGAGTTGTGCCAACTCTCTAAAATGCAATTCCGGATCCTTTTTGTCAAATCGCTCCATCAACTTTTGTGTGAAGTACAAATAGGAAGTAATGTTGGCATGTCCCATAGTGACCAATCCATGGTACCACCACTCATGGGCCTCTCCATCTAAGTGCAAGGTAGCGAATTGAATCGCTTCTTCCTCTGTCATAGGGTTGAGTTGGAAGTATGTGTCCAACTTCTGAACCCATGCTCTAGCTATGCACTTGTTCGAACCATCAAAGGAAGGAATGGATAATTTTCCAACCTTTCGCATGAGATCAATGTTCTGTTGACCCCTGTTGACATCCCTTGGTTTGTTCTTGTATTTGATAGTACAATAGTCCTGTAATGACATGGCTACCTGGAACTCATCACCAAGAGCCTAGTACTCCCTCCAATAATCATCAAAGGTTTCACCTTGTTCTTGCTGCCCTTGATTTCCTATTTGTTGATCCCCCAAGAACTGAGGCAAAAGAGGTCTAGGAATCACTCTACTGGTGATCCTAGTGTTGTTTTGTGCAGGAACATTGTTGTTGTTTCCTCCTGGCTAACCATTTAGGATATGCATGGCACTGTCTTTAGGTCTCTCATTGTTGTCCCCCATGTCTTCCTCTTCCTCTGGTTCTGGTTGATCCTCTTCTTCTTCTTCTGAGTGAAATATGTTTTTTGATCCTCTATACCTTCTTCTCTTGTATGTAATGTGTGTTTCGTCCCCCGTAATCATCAAAGTATCATGCATTGTATAGGCTGGCAAGAGAGCCAACTCTGATACCACTGCAATGACCCAACTAATTTTACTTTTTTTTACTCAATTTAACAATGTAGACATTTCGTCAAACACTTTGCAGTTGAACTCAAGTCCACTAAAACATATAAACTTATGTTGTTGTTATGTGTTGTATTTATGTACCAATTGGAACTTAGTTGCAACAAAGAATGTGACAGGTAAGAGTGGAAATAGACAATGACTAAAACAACTTTAGAACAACAAGAGTAATAGCACCTCTGCCTTTATTTAATATTATTAAATCTGCAGCAACTACAAAGGAAATGACTCACAGTTCACTTCAGAAATGCTTACTGAGATTTGGCACAATTTTGATAAGAGTGGAGGATGTCAATGTAATGGCCGATATAATGGCTCTTCTGCCTCAACAAAAACGCCTTTAGGAACAACCATGAACTCTGCCCCAAGAATCATAGTCCAGCTATAAAAATTGGCCCCAATAGAAGCAAACTCGGCCCTTTAACAGTGAACTCGTCCAGCAGCGAAGGTAACTCAACTAGCACACTAAAATCGGCCCAGCAAAGCAAAGAATGACCGTCCAGTGCAAAGGGAATGTGCCCAGCCTCAAGGAAATGCGCCCAACAAGAGAGTTTGGCCCCCAATACAAGCAAACTCAGCCACGAAGTAATAAAACTCGGCCCAAATAAGAAGATTTGGCCTTCCTCAATAAGAACTCGGTCTCCTCAAGCAAAATCGACCTCTACCACAGAAAACTCAGTTGCCAAGTGATGTAAACTCAACCACAATGAAGCACCATGAAAGATCTAAATAATCTTTCCTCCACGACCAGCTGGGATGGATGGTCTTACCACCGAAACCAATCTTCTTCTCTAGGGTTTTTCTTTCCAAGAGCCAAAAGCCACAAGAGTTCCTCAAATTCGTTTTTAGAGAAATAGTAATGCATAATGAGATAGGGCACCCTCATTCCTCTTTTATTTTCTCGTTCACCCTTTTGCTGACTCTTTTACCCTTTTACCCTTGTTGACTGCCTCTTCAACTAGGGGGTCAACTCCATATACCATGAAGATATGCATCAACAAATGCAAACATGTCGAAGACTTTTTGGTTTTACAAGGCATTTTTGCTCCAGCACACAGTTTTGTAAGCGGGATTTTCGCACCCCTGCGCGGGTTTATAATGTAATAGGTCTACATGGATCATGGTTAGGTCAGTTGCCTTAGGGTTTCTTCATTAGGAGAGTTCCTTTCACTGAGTGGTTTTTATCCTCAGGAGGTTAATGTGGCCTAACCAGCCGGATTAATCTCCCTTGAGTTTTTCACTCCCACCCAATAAATCCTCCAAAGTGGTGAAAGGCATTCTAATGAAGTCATTCCTAGGTAGCTAGTGTTTAGGAATGTTGTAAATGACCATGTGAGACAGCATGAGAAATTTCGCGGAATTCCGTCAAGTTTAGCCAGGTTATTTTTAAGTTTCGGAATTAATTAATTAATTATGGATATTTAATGTAAAACTTAGGTCCCGGGATTTTTGATAGGGGTATTTGTACTCAAAAGAAAGCTAATGAGACCCCCTACATCCGTGGACCAAGTTTCAACTCAGTCAAACAAGTTTTGCTAGGTTGTTTGTCCACTTAGGAGTTTTTTTCGGAAAACGACGGTTTTAATTGCCAAACCCAGGACATGGGCAAATGTCAATTTTGTAATAATGGTCCAAATCAAGTGAAGTAAGTGGCAATAATTTGAGGAGAGAACCCACCTAACTTTTCCTAACCCTTTACCTACCCTCTTACCCACTTTTAATTTTTTACCCACCTTTTAAATTAATTCATCTTATGAGCTTACGTCCCCTCTCCCACGTGATATAGTAAACTCATGTTTTAATTAAAACATGGGGCCTCTCCTTTCACTCACACGACCCTCTCTACCCATCCACCTCACTTTGGAGTGTGGACTCCACACTCCTCCCTCACTCAAACTTTCCCTCACGCACCTCACCTTAACCCACGCATTCCATTTTGGATATGCATCCCTCGCCCACATAACATTTAGATTCAACTCTTAATTAATCGTGGGTCCCCTCGTTCCTCTTAGGCGCCTTTCTTTTTCCACTAATGTGTGCCTTACCCACTCACATGCTTTCAAAGAGTGTGGACTCCACACTCCAAGCACACATCCTTCACCCTCACACTTTTCTCAAACTCACGCTTTACCTCACGTAGCTTTGGAAACCCCACGTGATGCTTGGTAAGTTACCTTTTGCTTGGAGCGTGGGCCTTTCCCTTCCACCAATCGATTGCTTTTAAGGAGTGTGCCAACACACTCCTCCTTACCTCACGTTTTGTTCTTTGGAAAGCTCACGCCTTTCCTCTTCCAAACTCACGATTTCACTTTAAATTTTGGATAAATCTTATGGGGGATGGAAACATCTTCCATGAAAGCGTGAAACTTTCCCTCAACCCATGCGTTGGCCATCTCCTTGCCATTTTCGCTTACCTTTTCCTTGCTTTATCCTCTCCTTCTTTCCCTACATTCCATTTCCCCTTACCCTAAAAGCCTATCATCTCATTGGTGGCTTTTCTCATTGAGTTGTCTTCACCTTTGGATCTTTGACAAGTGTTGAAGATCCAAGAGGGGTTTCTTGGTCTCCTCAAGCTATTTAAGAGACCTCTCACTCCCTCATTTGACATCATTCTTCACAGTATTGTTATGCTACCGAATTCTTCCCATCTCTCTCTCTCACATTACTTTCACATTGCTTCACTGGTTTTGGTTCTTGAAGAGCTTGTCGCAGCATTGATGCTACAACCTCTTCCCATTTAATAATACAGAAACTACTTTGGAGGATACTGTGGCATTCAAGATTAGTCTAGATTTGTCACTTATTGTGAGGTGATATCATTCTGAATCTTTATGTGTTTTGGTAAATAGTTGCTCAAGTAAATTAGTTTACTAGGCTAGGTGAGGCAATAGTGTAGTTGCCCATCTATATATTTTGTGCATGCTTATATAATAGAAACTATGTTGTATTGTCTATGCCTGCAAGATATTATCTGTTGTTCCATCTCACTTTTGGTTTAAGTTTTGCAGATCACATCTATGAAGTTGTTGGGATAGCTTCAAGGACGAATGTACCCTCATCTTCGCTTACACTTCACTAGCATTCTTTGTCCCTCTTCCTCATTCTTTCAAATTCAGTTTTTGGTATATAACGTGCTCAGATTGGTCACTTAATCATTACAATTTTCTGATTTTTGTATGCACGAAATTTCTGCCTAAAAACATAAATTTTATAACTTTGTTGAGTGTGTTGCAGCTCAAATCTGCAAGCAATAGCTTGTTGATTTTTGCAGGTTCTTACCAGGACAAAAGGGCATGCTGCCCAACCCCATACACAACACACCCTCAAAACAACTCCTTGAAGTAGTAACAGTTTCTCATCCTTCTTATCTACTCTAAAATACTATAAACGCAAGCTCGAAGGAGTTGTACCCAAGCGGTTTGCTCTCCTTTCCTTCAGTCTTTACTTTGCAAGCTTAGCTAGATTAGTCGCAATTTCTACATGCATGCTTAACTAAAATAATCCAAAGTATATCTCACACTTAATTGCTAGATTAGAGCCCGTGGAGGCATAGTTGATATTTGCTTTTGTGATTTACTTTGCATGCATGTCATTTTTTGTTGCAGCGTTTTATCTTAACACATGCGTGCAAACATCGATGTCTTAAAGGGCTCAATTAATTCTTATATCTTACATGTGCAATCTAATAATCTAAGAATTCAATCACTAATTCCAGTTTGGATCCCCAAGGCCTTTTCCGGAAATTAAAATTTAACTTGCAATACATTTGTTTAAAGGCCTCAGCCTTCAGCATTTTTCAAATCTCAGTTTCACAAGCATTTTAGTTCTTACATTTACATGCAATAGTTCAACACTTAAGAACTAAATCTGCAATTTCATTGTTAAGAATTCACATTCGTCTTCAGTTTTTTGGCAATCCTTCGTTGAGCAAGCTACAAGCACTCAATCACACTTCGCAATATTTAGCTCATAGGTCTAAAATTTATTAATTAGACTTAATAGGACACCATAAATCACCATCTTCGCCATTTAAAAACTGGGGTTTTGAGGAAAGCCATGGAAAGTTTTCCGAAGTACTTGGCCTTAGGGTTGACCTGTGAAGCTAGGGTAGGCCTCGTTGCCTCACTTCTTAAGCATCCAGCAACCACTTGGTAATAGGGGGAGAAGAGTTTTTGGGTTGACACCTAGATAGGGCTAAAATCAATCTCACACTTAATCACTTAATTTAATTTTCAATCTACAACATTAGCAATACAACTACACACTTGCAAGCTCACTGATCTCACTGTCTTTCAATTTACATTCATATGCAAGCTATCTTTGATGTGTTGTAGAAATAATATCTAAGTG
>JASDQU010393910.1:0-10909 GCA_032191745.1 Picea mariana | reverse complement strand
TACAACTTCCTGTGTTCAAGCTCTCACTTGAACCTCTGAAGACAACAGTCCTCCCGAGCACCTCCCAACCTCCCTAGAACATAAATGAACAAATAAACATTCAACTACACAGATACATCAATTCTTACCAATCTTTCTTTGTTCTGTACATCTGGTCATCTTCTAACTGTTCTGCAATTCATTTCTTCATCTGTTTGTTCAGCAGGTCTACTCTACATCAACTTCTTCTGTAATTATGCTAAGATTCAAGTTTTCTTCATCTTCAGTTACTCTTCCCTGAGTTTCGTCTCACACTGTGCATATTCTCCATCTCACTTTGCATTATCTGATCTTCCCTTTCTTACAGTTTTATTCATTTCTCATACAGAACAACTAACCCCACGCTGTCTGTCTCATTTTCTTTTATACACACTCACGGCGGTTCAACTTCCCATCTCCTTAGGCAAAAGGGAGACAACTTTCATAGCAACTGAAATGCCAACTAATCGGTAATCATGAGTCCATTTTGCTAACATATTTGAAACTGAGGAGTTAATTGTGAGAGAGAACAGTAACCCTCTGATCAACACTTGATCTAACGGTTCAGATCATTCCACGATTTTGCATATCACGATTTTGACATACCTGATGTTCAATGTTCTTGTCACTTACAAATCCCGATCCATGAAACTCCGTAAAGAAGTCAGATCAACGGTCCAGATCATATCTTGATCTGACGGTTCAGATTCAGTCGGGATTTCACACATCGCGATTTCGACACTCTTGATGTTCAGTGTTTTTGTCACTTCAAAGTCTCGATCCACGAAACTCCATAATGGAGTCGTATCAATGGTTCAGATCACATCTTGATCTGACGGTTGCAATTACATCGCGATTTTGCATATCGCGATATCAAGATTCTTGATGTTAATATTCTTTGACATCTCCAACACGCAAACCTCGAAACCCTGAAATGGGCTTGGATCAATGGTCTAGATTCAATCTTGATTCAATGGTTGCGATTAGATCGTGATTTCAGAATTCTAGTTGCATTGTTCCTTGTCTCTCCATGTCACGATTCGCGAAACTCTGATATGGAGTTGGATCAACGGTCCAGATCTGATCTTGATTCAACGGTTGCGATTAAGTCACGATTTTTCATATCGCAAAATCGGGATTCCTGTGGATGATATTACTTGACATCTCCAACTCTCGATCCCTGAAACTTCGACAAGGACTGGAATCAATGGTCCAGATCTGATCTTCATTCAATGGCTGTGATTAAGTCACGATTTTTCATATCACGAAATCAGGATTCTTGTGGATGATATTATTTGACATCTCCAACTCTCGATCCCTGAAACTCCGACATGGACTGGAATCAATGGTCCAGATTCAACATTAATCTGACGGCTGAGATTAAATCATGATTTCACATATCGTGATTTCGAGATGTTAGGGAACATCATTCCTTTGACTCTCCAGTCAGCGAACTGATGATCCATCCCCACGTGTCCTACCCGTAAATGGACGGTCCTCCTTCTTTCAGAATTTTGTACACCCACTTCTCCTTGTACTTTAAAGATTGTGCAGGTTCTCCTTGATCCAACGATGGTCGGGTCCTGCACTTGGATCTAACGTCTAAGATCTGTCCTCCTCTTCACTGCGCTCTTCTTGTCTACATTCAGATCTGACAACCCTCGTTCTATCGATAATTTGAAGGGGATCCAACGAACAGAAATGCTTCTCAAACCTTATGGGCCTACCTCTTCAGCATGCTCTTATTCAAATCTGATGACCATCGGGAATTCTAGAAGAGATCCAATGAACACGATTGTTGCTCTTCCCCGATTATCACTGCACCGTTGATCATCGATTTTGTACTCAAGCCATCATCACTACTATACTTTCCATCAATGACAAGTCTACGTTGCCTGTAAAACATGCCAACAGTCCTCTGTACATTCTTCTTGTGCTTATGCCATTCGTTGTCTGTTAAATATTTGCTAACAATCTACCCCTTTGGCGTTGATGGCAATACAAGCACCTGCATGCATTCGGACTCGATTCTCCTCCCGAACTCTTTTCTCCCCCTTTGACATCAATGTCAAAGAATAAACATTCTTCCCCTGATCTTGTTGCAAAACATACTCCCCCTGTCGACTATAAGCATCTTGGAAATACACCAGATATTCAATAAGTACTCCCCCTGACCAGGTGAACAGATTAGACAGGAGAGATTATAATCCCTAATTTTTTACGAAGATATCCAAAAGGGGTTGTTGCTAATGGTTTAGTAAAGATATCAGCCATCTGTTCTTTGGAAGGAATATAATTCAGCTGAACAATTATGTTTATAACTTGTTCTCTGAGAAAATGGTACTTTATTGGAATATGCTTAGTCTTGGAATGAAGAACAAGATTCTTGGAGACACTAATGGCACTGGTGTTATCACAATGAATTGGAATAGGATCAGTGTAAGTTACCTTCATATCTGCAAGAGTTTGTGATGCAGGAGCATCCACAACACATCAAGTGAGCCAACACATTGAAAGGAAACAGCTGGACAAGGCCAGCCGAAACTTTTTGAATTCTCATTTAAGAGATGCGCCAATGTATAAATGAACCATTTATGGAAAGCGCCTTTGTATATTATCATGGACCTTGAGCCTTTAAGCTCTCGTCCTTAGTAGATAGGAAGAAATTTAATAGATTTAATGCAGGCAGATAGATGTTAAGCCTAGATTAGATAGTTTTAGATTCCGAGAGGGAAAACGGATATAGACACCCTCGCTTGTACATTGTAACATTATCAATTCAGAATCAAGCATTCAGAAGAGAGGAGCAAGCAGAGAAATTTTATGCAGTACACCCATGTACAGGCAGTTGAATTAATAGAAGAGAGCCTTTTATTCAATTTCATGGCTGGTGTTGTTTCTCTGTGTATGTTGTTTATGTCCTCATGAATGTTTGTTTTCTGGTCATTCATTTGTTCTGAATATGATGTGCATGTGATTTCAGGGTTGAAACTGGAGTCTAAAAGAGAAGAGAATTAGTTTCAATTGTTTCTCTGTCTGAGCCAAGAGATTCCTGCATAGAGTGCAGTTGAATTCATCCGCATAGAGTGCATTGGTGAGGGCTCAGAAGTTAAACACTTATTCTCACTCACTCAGGAGTTACAGGGTTGTTGTGGGAGCCGTGTGAAAAGAGGCACAGGCTGAAGAGGAAGTCTCAGTTGTTAGTCTGAGTATAGGAAGACAGAGACTCTCGTTGCAGGAGTTGCACAGAGTCTGAAGTATTTGACACTAGAGGTGATTGAATAGTAAGCGCAAGAGTTGTGCGCAGGTTTCTCTGAAGATTCAAAGTTGAGAAGAAGATCAGGAGGGTTAGAACCTTTGTGGGGGTATCTGCAAAGGAAGAACACAGGAAGTGTGCCATGAAACACTCCAAGGAAGAGTTTAGTGTAGGTGTGGAAGGCAAACTCGAGAGGAAACACTTAGTTATTTTAAGAAATCCTTGAGGAGGAGGAGTCGACGGTCCAGATTCACAGAGGAGCCTTGCAAAATTCTGCCAGCCGTCAAATCTCGAGGAGATGCCCACGGGTTAAACCTAAGCACACCAAGGAGGAACCGAGAGCCATCAGGATTTAATCTTATCGGGGTTTGTGGTGACAGGAATTCTGCACTAGCTGAAATCGTGATTAGCGATTTCCCAACGTAATGGGAGCCGTTGATCGTCACAAGGACACATGGCACGAGATCTCGGGAAGTCGAGGTTCGACATTCGGGACTTTCCAGTGCAAAAGAATTGCGAACTTTGAAATCGTGATCACGCGATTCTCGATAGAATGGAGAGAGGAGGCGACATGGCAAGGAGATATCACACGTGCGCATCGAAGTTCGGGGTTCGGGAATTCATGGTGCTAGTGAATCACAACATCGTGTATGCCGATTTCCTGATAGGGAAATCCCCGACAGGAATGGAAAGTGGTTTCATTGAGACCCATCAGGTTTCAGGGTTTTGGACAGCACAAGAAACGTGCCCACAAGGTTCGCGATAACGCAAAACCCGATTTCCCGATAAGACGAAGGGGAGATCGCAGGGGAAAAGAGTTATGTGGGTATTGATAACTCCCGACGGGGGGTTTAAGAGTAATTTTACTCTTCGGGCCTGAGTGGAAGAAGGTCCTAGTGGGTTGCAGACGTGCCCTGGGGAGACGTCTGGCACCAAGTGGTATCAGAGCAGGAGTATATTTGCTTTTGTGGCAGAGAAGAGGAATTACCATGCCGCCCAGAAGAGAAAGGAAATCACCTGGTCCAGAGGAAAGGGATGTGCGAAGAAGAGGTAGGCCGGCAGGGAATCCAGAAATGGAGAGACAGATGAGAGATCTCTGAGAAAGGTTTGAAGAGATGGAGACAGCTCAGAGACGCAGAGTTGGTGCAGGGGATCTTAGTGATTCCGAAGTTGAAGAAGAAGCTGGACATGAAGAAGAGGTCACAGCAGAGGATGCATCAACCAAGCGGTTGATTAAAGCTATCGCCAGGATGAGTTCCAAGACCAAAATGGACATTCCAATCTATGAAGGAAGCTTGGATGCAGAAGAATTGTTGGATTGGATCCGAGCTCTTGACACCTACTTCGACTATGAAGATATCAAAGAAGATAAAAAGGTAAGGAATGTTGTTACCAAGTTGAAGGGACATGTAGCATTGTGGTGGGACGAGCTACAGGCAGATAGACGTTCCAAAGGCAAACAAAAGATCAAAAGCTGGGATCGAATGATTGCTAAGATGAAAGCAAAATTCATCCCAAGGGATTATCAGATCACGTTGTTCAAGCGAATGCAAAACCTAAGGCAGAAGTTGATGACGGTGAAAGAGTACACCAAAGAGTTTTATAAGCTCAATATCAGAGCAGGTCATCAGGAGAGAGATGAGGAGAAGGTAGCCAAATACCTGAATGGTCTGAGATATGACATTCAGGATGAATTGAGCATGGTAACCATTAGAACTATTGAGGATGCTTACTAGATGGATCTGAAAGTCAAGGAGAAGCTGAGCCGTAAGCAAGGTCAGCGAGGGCGAGGCGGAAGTTAGCCCAAAGGCAAGACAGTTGCCCAAGAGAAATATCAAAAGCCCAAGGAGGAATGGAAGAAACCTCAGGGTAAGATTGAAAGGGGTGGAACCTCACAGCGAGGACAGCAATATGCTGAGTCGAGGAGACAGCATACCGAGCAGGGTGGCGAATATGCTGACGCAAACACTTTTCCTCGTACCAGAGGTAGAGGAAGAGGCCGAGGTGGAATCATCACATGTTTCACATGTGGGAAGGATGGACATAAAGCTGTTGATTGTCCAGACAGAAAAATGGACAGAGGAGAAGCTCACATCGCTGAAGCGCAGAGGCGTGATGTTGAGAATGAAGATACCGAAGTAGGGAGATCACTAATAGTGTACAAAGTTCTTTTAACACCTGAGAAAGAGGTGCAGGAGAGTTCAGCTCAGAGGACCAGACTGTTCAGAACAACTTGCAAAACCAAGGGCTGGAAATGTAAGGTCATTGTAGACAGTGGGAGCACTGACAATCTCGTTTCAACCGAGATGGTGGAGAAGTTGGAGCTGGAAACGACTGATCACCTGAGTCCATACAAAGTCTCGTGGCTACAGAAGGGTCAGCAGGTGAGTGTAACTAAACAATGTTTAGTTGAATTTAAAATTGGGGAGTACAATGATAAAGCCTTATGTGATGTCATTCCCATGGATGTCTGTCATGTATTACTGGGGAGACCATGGCAATATGATTGGAATGTGGTTCATGACGGGAGGATGAACACATATACTCTGGAGAAGGATGGGAGGACACACAGGTTGCTTCTGATAAAGGATAAAGAAGTGAAACTAGAAGTAAGAAACACCATACTTCTCATGAGTGGGAAGGAGCTTCTCACAGATATGGAGAAGAAAGAAGATCCACAATTCTTTGTGGTCAGGAAACCAAGGAATTTCCTGACTAACACAAGAGTGGATGACCTACCAGATGAGATTTAGGAACTGCTGGGAGAGTTCGCTGACATCATCGTGGACGAATTACCTCATTCGTTGCCATCGATGAGGAGTGTGAGTCATCACATTGACCTCATACCAGGAGCCAATCTGCCAAACAAAGTAGCGTATAGGTTGACGCCGCAAGAAAATGAGGAAGTCAAGAAGCAGGTCCAGGATTTGTTGGACAAGGGATTAGTCAGGGAGAGTCTAATTCCGTGTGCTGTTCCAACAGTGCTTAGTCCGAAGAAGGATGGAGGTTGGAGAATGTGCACAGACTCCAGAGCGATCAACAAAATTACCATCAGGTACAGATTTCCACTACCGAGAATGGATGATCTGATGGATTGCCTGAGTGGGGCAAATCATTTTTCAAAAATTGATCTTAAGAGTGGATATCACCAGATTCGCATGAGGGAAGGTGATGAATGGAAGACAGCATTCAAGACAAATGAAGGTTTGTACAAATGGCTGGTCATGCCATTTGGCTTGACAAATGCACCGAGCACATTCATGAGGCTGATGAATGAAGTCCTGAGGGAATTCATTGGGAAGTTTGTAGTCGTATATCTGGATGATATATTGATCTACAGTAAGACAAAGGCTAAACATTTGAAACATTTGGCCATTGTGATGAGAAGATTGCAGCAGGAGAAGTTGTTGGTCAACATGAAGAAGTGTTCCTTCATGAAGACAGAGCTCATTTATTTAGGTTTTGTCATATCAGAGAATGAGTTGAAGATGGATCCTGAGAAGGTGGAAGTGATTAAGAATTGGCCATCACCGAGAAATGTTTTCGAGGTGAGTAGTTTTCATGGTTTGGCTAGTTTCTACAGAAAATTCATTAGGAATTTCAATGGGATTAGCGCAGCGATGATGGACACAGTGAAGAAGCGACATAAAACTTTTCATTGGACAGCAGAGGCTGAGAAGAGCTTCAATTTGTTGAAGCAGAAGATAACGGAACGACCAGTGTTGGTGTTGCCGGACTTCAAGAAAACATTTCAAGTGAAGTGTGATGCAAGCGAATATGCCATAGGAGCGGTCTTAAGTCAAGAGGACAGGCCAGTTGCATATTTCAGTGAGAAACTAGATGAAGCAAAGCTGAAATACTCCACGTATGATAAAGAGTTTTATGCCATCATACAGGCATTAAAGAAGTGGAGGCATTACTTAATCCCAAAGGAATTTGTATTGTACAACAATAATCATGCATTGTAGTTTGTGAGCCAACAGGAGAAGTTGAACCAGAAGCATGCAAAATGGGTAGAGTACATGCAGAATTTCACGTTTGTGATCAAACATATTTCAGGAACTGCTAACAAAGTGGCTGATGCTTTGAGAAGGAAATGTTTGTTGTTGCAGGAATTTCGAGTCAAAACATTGGGTTTTGAGAATCTGAAGGACATGTACGTAGGAGATGTAGACTTCGAAGAAGAGTATGAAGCAGCTGAGAATATTGTTCTCAGGGATCGGAGCCCATGGATAGACTACATGATCCAGGAGGGATTGTTGTTCAGAGGCAATCAGTTATGCATTCCAATTTGCTCCATGAGGGAGAATTTGTTAAGGGAAAAACACAGTGGAGGCTTGGCAGGGCATTTTGGCTACGACAAAACATTCGCGAAGTTGAGCAAATTGTATTTTTGGCCAGGCATGCGAGCGGATGTCAAGAAATTCATTCACAGGTGTAGAATTTGTCAGCATTCCAAAGGCCGGAAGCAGAATGCGGGGTTTTATCAGCCATTGCCCATACCTGAGAGACCATGGGAGGCGATCAGCATGGATTTTGTGTTGGGTTTGCCGAGGACACAGAGAGGGGTTGATTCCATCTTTGTGGTGGTGGACAGGTTTTCGAAGATGGCACATTTTATTCCATGTCAGAAGACTAGCGATGCGACCCACATCGCAAACTTGTTTTTCAAAGAAGTTGTTCGACTTCATGGATTGCCGAGAAGCATAGTCTCGGACAGGGATACAAAATTCATAGGTCATTTTTGGAGGATGCTATGGAAGAAGCTAGGAACAAACTTGGCATTTAGTTCATCATATCATCCGCAGACGGATGGGCAGACCGAGGTGGTCAACAGGAGTCTGGGAGACTTGTCGAGGAGCTTGGTGACAGAGCACCATAGCAGCTGGGACAACATAGTGCCATAGACAGAGTTTGCATACAACGATTCAGTGAATTGGAGTACAGGAAAAAGTCCATTTCAGATTGTGTATGGGACACAACCAAGGGGAGTTTCTGAACTCAAGGAGTCAGAACAAACTGTGACTAGCAGTGCGAGCGCAGAAGAATTCGCTGAAGTATTGAAGGAACTTCACGGAAAGGTGAAGCAGCGACTACAAGACTCAAATCAGGAGTACAAGTGAAGAGCAGATCAGCGGAAGAGACAACTTCAGTTTGAAGTTGAGGATCTTGTTCTGGCACATCTGAGAAAGGAAAGGTTTCCAAGGGGAACATATAACAAGCTAAAAATGAAGAAGATTGAACCATGCAGAGTCCTGAAGAAGTTCGGAGAGAATGCTTATGAGATTGAATTGCCGGATGGCATCGGAATATCTCTAATATTCAATGTTGCAGATTTATACCCATACAGGGCTGGAGGAGCAGAAACTGGAACTGAGGAACCAGTGATCCAGTGGCAGAAGCAGATGTTGATAGCAGAGAAAGCACAGATGGAGTGCATACTGGACAAACGAGTGGGAAAGAAGACCATGCGAAAGCAGTATTTCAAGTATCTGGTCAGGTGGAAAAATCACCCAGTGGAAGATGCCAGCTGGGAGACAGAAGCAATGATACAGAAGCATGGACAGACCATGCGGGAGCACATGGACAAGAGCCCATGAAAATTTTTCAAGCCGAGGAGTATGATGCAGGAGCATCCACAACACATCAAGCGAGCCAGCACATTGAAAGGAAACATCTGGACAAGGCCAGCCGAAACTTTTTGAATTCTCATTTAAGAGATGCGCCAATGTATAAATGAACCATTAATGGAAAGAGCCTTTGTATATTATCATGGACCTTGAGCCTTTAAGCTCTCGTCCTCAGTAGATAGGAAGGCATTTAATAGATTTAATGCAGGTAGATAGATGTTAAGTCTAGATTAGACAGTTTTAGATTCCGAGAGGGCAAATGGATATAGACACCCTCACTTTTACATTGTAACATTATCAATTCAGAATCAAGAATTCAGAAGAGAGGAGCAAGCAGAGAAATTTTATGCAGTACACCCATGTACAGGCAGTTGAATTAATAGAAGAGAGCCTTTGATTCAATTTCATGGCTAGTGTTGTTTCTCTGTGTATGTTGTTTATGTGCTCATGAATGTTTGTTTTCTGGTCATGCATTTGCTCTAAATATGTTGTGCATGCGATTTCAGGGTTTAAACTGGAGTCTAAAAGAGAAGAGAATTAGTTTCAATTGTTTCTTTGTCTGAGCTAGGATATTCCTGCATAGAGTGCGGTTGAATTCATCCGCATAGAGTTCGTTGATGAGGGCTCAGAAGTTAAACACTTATTCTCACTCACTCAGGAGTTACAGGGTTGTTGTGGGAGTCGTGTGAAAAGAGGCACAAGCTGAAGAGGAAGTCTCAGTTGTTAGTCTGAGTATAGGAAGACAGAGACTCTCGTTGCAGGAGTTGCACAGAGTCTGAAGTATTCGACACTAGAGGCGGTTGAATAGTAAGCGCAAGAGTTGTGCACAGGTTTCTCTGAAGATTCAGAGTCGAGAAGAAGCTCATGAGGGTTAGAACCTTTGTGGGGGTATCGTCAAAGGAAGAACACAGGAAGTGCGTCGTGAAACACTCCAAGGAAGAGTTTAGTGTAGGTGTGGAAGGCAAACTCGAGAGGAAACACTTAGTTATTTTAAGAAATCCTTGAGGAGGAGGAGTCGACGGTCCGGATTCGCAGAGGAGCCTTGCGAAATTCAGCCAGCCATTAGATCTTGAGGAGATGCCTACGGGTTAAACCTAAGCACGCCGAGGAGGAACCGAGAGCCATCGGGATTTAGGCTTATCGGGGTTTGCAGTGACAGGAATTCTGCACTAGCTAAAATTGTGATTAGCGATTTCCTGATGTAACAGGAGCCATTGATCATTGCAAGGACACATGGCACGAGATTCTGGGAAGTTGGGGTTCGGCATTCGAGACTTTCCAGTGAAAAGGAATTGCGACCTTTGAAATCGCGATCACGCGATTCTCGATAGAACGGAGAGAGGAGGCGACGTGGCAAGGAGATATCGCACGTGCGCATCGGAGTTCAGGGTTCTGGAATTCGTGGTGCTAGTGAATCGCAACATCATGTATGCCAATTTCCTGATAGGGAAATCCCCGACAGGAACGGAAAGTGGTTGCATTGAGACCCATCGGGTTTCAGGGTTTTGGACAGCACGAGAAACATGCCCACAAGGTTCGCAATAACGCGAAACCCGATTTCCCGATAAGACAAAGGGGAGATCATAGGGGAAAAGAGTTATGTGGGTATTGATAACTCCCGACAGGGGGTTGAAGAGTAATTTAACTCTTCGGGCCTGAGTGGAAGAAGGTCTTGGTGGGTTGCGGACGTGCCCTGGGGAGATGTCTGGCACCAGTTTGTATCATCCATAAGATTTGTGTGCAGCAAGTAGCAGCAACAATGTATTCTACCTCTGTAGTGGATAATGAAATGGATCCTTGCTTTTTACTAAGCCATGCAACTAATGAGTCACCCAGAAAGAATGCTCCTCCACTGGTGCTTTTTCTCTCATCAACACAGTTTGCCCAGTCTGCATCTGAATAAGCAGTTAATTGAAAATTTTGATTTCTAGGATACCACAGACCATAAGTCATTGTTCCCTTCAAGTATTTAAATATCCTTTTGACAGCTACCAAATGAATTTGT
>JASDQU010393909.1:0-10898 GCA_032191745.1 Picea mariana | reverse complement strand
CTCTTGTGAGTTTCAACCTTGTGAGCATTAGAAAACAAAACACTTGCAAACAATCAAGTCTTCAAAAACCTATGCTCTGATACCAACTTGATCTAAAAATGAAGAAGACTTGTATTCTTGAAATTATTTGCAAGATTTAGTTCATGTGTTAAAATGCAAATGGATCAATTTTGCAACACAACTTTAATAGAATTTACTCATTCAAGATGCATATAAACAACAACAATAAATAGTGAACATAAAACACATAACACAACAAATGATAAAGGAGTTCACCCCTCTCTTGGGCTACATCTCTTGGTCCAGCTTCCAATGGATCTTTTGTATTATTTGCTCAAAGTGCTCAAAAATGTGTTTTACAATGCTCAAAATGCCAATTAGATGGCTCCAATGGCTTCATAATGTCCAAAAACCCCTAGTTGGGCTTTTTCGGCACCTCGTTTGGCCAAAAATTGAAGAAGATAGGCTTCCTAGAAGTTCCCCTTCAAACTTGTTGTCTCTGGATCAGCAAAATGCACCCTTGTTGCGTCAACCTATCCCCCACGCGCATTTATGTGGAAAAACCCAGCACCGGGTGCAACCACACAATCGATGCGAATTGTAGGATGGCTATGGGTGCACCTAGCCTCTAACCGCCAAGGCTATAGTCACAAAGGTCACCATGTGACCGCACGCTCACTCGAAAAGGGCCAAGGTTCAAAGAGCGAATGTGCAATGGACAAGTGGCGGCGTGTTATAACCGTTCAAACCAAATACAAAACCATGCGTGCGCGCCAATGATGATCGTGGTACCTACTGTATGGTCATATGGATATGGTTGTGCGACCGGGGGCTGGGGCTAAGCCCCAGCCCAGACCCCCGCGCCAACGGTACACAACTCAAACTTAAATATATATTAAACCATATATATAACAAGCAATACAGTGTGGTATGTTGGTAGCATGGACTTTGCAAAGGTTTGGACCGGTGGGGAGGTCCAGGGTTTGATCCCCACGGACTTCCATAAATTTTAAAACATCAACCAATAACAAGGTGCCACGTGGCAGCCCACGACTGGGCCACGTGGCACCAAACCATTGGACAGAAAATGCCACATGTCAACAGACTATTCGTCCACCTAACTGCCAACTGTCCACCACTCATCTCTTCCACCTATCGTACGGTCCTGCCACGCGTCGTACAGACTGCCACGTCAGCATCTGTACAGACTGTACGGACTGTACAGTCAGCATCCCTTTTTTTGCCTGTTTGTCGTTTTGAATAGAACGCGATATCTCTCTCTCCCGACGTCCGTTTGAACCCAAACAAGTTGCGTTGGGTTCGTGACAATGAGGCCTACGCTCCCATTCGATTTGAAGTGATTCCAAGAACTTTGAATTTTTGAGCAAAATTTGATCCTCTGGATCAGTTAGACTCTTTGATAAGCTGCCATATTTCACATTTAGGAACACAGATCTTGTCTAGCTTGTAGAGTAACCCATTATGGAGATGATAGTCTACCTTCCTGTCATCTTCTTCTACATGAATTTCATTGTAGCTACTGAAACACCTCCTTGAATTCCTCATCTTATGTGTATTCCTATTTGTATGCATCATGGGTAAAAGGATCCATGGGCATAAGAGTTCCCAAAGATGCAATCTTGGATGTGGGTGTCCTTGAAAGTATGTCTGCCAAATTATTAGTTGTTCCCTTCTTATACTTGATGACTAGAGGAAATTGATGCAAAACCCCATCCACTTGTAATGTTTGGTTTGTTGAAGCTTACTCTAGGCCCGCAAATACTGTAGTGGCTGGTGATTAGTGCGTATAATGATTTCATTTCCCATCAAACAATGCTTCCACTTCTTAACAACTTGAACCATGGCATAGAGTTCCTTATCATATGTAGGATAATTCAAAACTCCCTCATGGGACATCTCAAAATGAGAACATATCGGCTTAACTCCTTTCATCAAAACTGCTTCCATAACATACCCACTTGCATCTGTCTCCACTTCGAAGGGATTATGTAAATTAGGTAATGCAAGCATTGGTTCTTAACTAATATTTCGTCTTAGCTCGTCCAAATATTTCTGCTAATTCTTTCCCCACTGGAAACTTTTACTATTGGTTGTTATGGCATGGAGTGGTGTCGCTACCACTTAAAAAGATGCTATGAACTTCCATAGGTACCGTACACCAATGACTACTAAGAAAACTCACATTTCGCGAGGTTAGCTAGTAGCTAGTGCTTTTTTAGAGTCTCTAACACCTACATGAGATGTGAGATGTGCTCCTCCTAGATAGAGATATAAACCAATATACCATCCAAATACACTATAACAAATGAATCTAAATATGGGTGCAATACATCATTCATCAATCTCACAAATGTAGCTAGTGTTTTACATAAACCAAATGGCATGACCAACCATTCATACAAATATATTGCCTTGTTTTGAAGGTGGTCTTCCAAGTGTCTTTTTCTTTGACATGTACCTGGTGGCATCCCGATTTGAGATCCAACTTCATGAAGTACTTGGCATGTTGCAATTGGTGTAACAAATCATCGATCCTGGGAATAGGGTACCAATTCTTGAGTGTAATATTGTTCAAAACTATATAGTCAATACACATTTACATAGTCCCATCCTTCTTGGGTACTATGATGATAGGTGAACCATTAGGTGAGGTTCTTGGTCATATAACTCCTTGCTCTAGCAGTTGTTGCAACGGTTTCTTCATTTCATCTGCGCCCATAATAGACTATCTATACAACCTAATATTTGGTAATGGGGATTCAGGGAACAACCCTGCCTTGTGTTCCACTTCCCTCTTAGGTGGAATCCCTTTATGCTTTTGGAACACTCCTCTATATGTCTATAACAACTCCTCCAACTATTGTTTTTTCTTTTTAGTACATCCCTTTAGGGATGCCTTTAATTTTATTGATTCATCACCTGATCGATTCTCTTGTAAGAGAAGAAAAACACAATTCTTACTTGAACTAATCAATTTTTTGGCTTGGTTGAAACTTACCAGTGAGATATTTGATTTACCTTTATGTGCATTGATGATGAAAGATTTCCCATCCTTGATCAAACGGTAGTGGTTTACCCACCTCACGAAGCTTGCATCCCTCATATACATGTAGGGGATTCCACACACATCAAGGGGTACTACATCTAACTCCACTTCATCAATAAAATTTGCACTGAAAACAAGTTTGATCACAACATATATTATAATATTTTGAAATGTTAGACTATGCAAACTAATTTTCCTTAGATCCTAAATTAATTAATCACTAGCTTTTCTTGAATTTATGAAATAACTGAAATACGAAAAATGAAATAAATGAGAAAAAAGAACACACCATCGACTCACAAATGAACACCAAATATATATTTGGAAACCCAATATGCGAGAAAACCTAACTAGAAGGTGAGGCCTATGCTCTTATTTCCTTTCTTTAGTTATGAAAATGCAAATACAAAGAAAGAGGCACTCACTGTGGAGTTGTCTTTTAAATCGTGGCATGTATGGCTACTACATAATCTTTTCCTCCTCCATTATGCTCTCAAAATACCACTCCTAGATGATCTTATCAACTATGGAACAAATACAATGGTAAAGAATGGAACCCTTTCTCCTTCTAACGGTCTAGTATTTAACATAGCTCGATAGCCCTCTAGGGTTAGGGATTTGACTTCCTCAACACTCAGTTAGTGATAAGGTTTGGAACTTCTCGAATATTCTATAAAATCCACACATGGATAGCCCCAAAAGTTTGAATAATGGGGTCTGACATGGTATCCACTCGTACCATGGTGGTCAACAAGGTAGGTCAACTTGTGAGAGGCACAACTTTCACATATGAGCTCCGATTGAGGTGATTTTTGCATCGTTGGAAAGGTATCTGTGTGTAGATAAAAATCAAGGGTGCAGGCACAAGTTTTGGACATTGTAACCCCCCAAAATGTCATTTAATTCCTCAAAATTCCTTCGAAAGGTTCCAGACCCCAATTTTCCAAACTGGGACCTACCACTAAAATGTCCCTGCAAGACGATTCCTCCATTTTTTCCACCCAGAAAGTACCATGTCGGATGAAAAATTATATGACGATCTAATCTGGATCATCATACAAATAAGGACTTCCCAAAACAATTCCACGAATATCAAGTGGTACAACATCTAATTCTTCCTCATCTATGAACTTAGAGGTGATTGCAAATATGAGCTTACATTGTTTAGATACTTGTAACTTAGCATCTTCACATACCCATCGTAAAGGATATGGTTTTTGATGAGGCTTAGTTTCAAGTCCCAATGTCTTAACAATTTCTTTAGAAATGAGATTAGCTTGTGGACCACTCTCAAAGAGTGTATCAATATTTGTATGTTTTGACATAACTCTAATATGGAATAACTCACTTATTTTCTTTTCATCATGCATAGTTTTAGATTTTAAAGAATGAGTATTGGCACTAGAATTAGAAGAAGAATATGCACATTGTATTCCCATGGCCATGATATCGGTTTCATCACCTGAATGCAATCCAAGATCCCGTTAGATTGTACCATTGGTCTTCTTATTTCCGAACCTCTTTGGTCTTAGTTCTGGAAGAAGTTTCCAACACTCGGGCTCAACCTGTCCTTCCTTTTCGCAATGTGAAAATGAAGGCTTCTCATCTTATTTCTTCATTGTTGTCGTTTGTTTCATTTTACCCTTTTCTTTGTTCTTTCCTTCAATTGGTTGAACAGATTTCTTTGAGAATTTTTCTTTGACATTCTTTCACCATGACTCAATACGATTGGCTTAGACACAAACTTCATCAAGATTAGTTGGATTAAGCATTGGAATAGTATGTCTCAAATAACTATGCAACCCACCAATATACTTCAAAAGAGTTTCTTGTGTATAAAGAGGAATTCCCGATGTCAATTCCCTCTTTCTAAAATCTTGAGTATAATCTTGTGCATTTTGTCCTCGATTTTTCCTTGTATTCTGCCAATGTATTATTGCTCGTTGCACATACCCTAAAGTATTAAATTGTTTCTTTAATGCAACTATGAATTCATACAAGGAAGATATCATTTTACCTTTTTTAAGAAGGTCTTCTTAATTCTTACTCCCCCACCAGATCACTGTTGTGCCTCTCAGTCGAGGAGTATCTACTAGCTAGCTAGACTTTTGCTTCTTCATCCACAATTTTTGGAACCCTGTAATATACTTCAATTTTCTTGATCTAATTATCCATTTTATCTACATTAAGATCTCCATTATACATTGGCAAATCAAATTTCACATCTGATTTCAACGGAGGAAAATTAGAATCAAATCTCTCTCATTGTTTTCTATGTGGAACTGAAGAGGAACTTGAAATTGAAGGAGATGATGGAGATGGAGAAGTTTTAGGAGGGTCACTACCACCTCCTTATCCTTTACCTTGACTTTGGCCTTCTTTGTTCTTCTTTCACTCCTTTATAATTCTTCCACCATGATTTTCATCTCCAAAAAGTCTTTCTGGAACATCGCTTCAGATTCAAAGGGGTTTTCTTCCCTTGGAGATTCTATTGCTTGTCTTTGGAACACACGTCTTGAACCAATATCAGGATTGTACTCTTCAAGAGAACCTTGTCCCTGCTTGAGATTAGAACTACTTAAAATTCAACACCAACACTTGTGAAATCCAAGTCAACATATCCATAATCAATAGCTATGATACCAACCTTGTTCTAAAATTAACGCTAAATAATTCAATAAAAAAAAACCCCACTAAATCAGATTCTCAAAACCAACTCCTCAATTAATTAAAAATTAGCATTTAAGATCTAGAATTTAAAACCATAACTAAAGTAACACAAAAAAACTCACCAAATTGATAACGTAGTTCACCCACATGGGCTACATATCCAGGTATGCTTCAATTCATGTCTTGATCCATTAAAAAGGATGCAAGTACATCATTTGACCTTTTACATCAATTAATGGCCTCAATTTGAAAAGACTATCTTTGATGTTCTCTAGGAAGATAACAATGGATTTTGCATGTAATCAATGAACGTAGGCTTACCTTGTTCTCCCAATGAACGAGTTCTCTGCTACCGATCTCCAAGAGATATGGTGTAAACTACTACCACTTATTCCTGCACATGTGGAATACCATCCAATGTTAATTTCTTTTGGATTCACCCGCTGGTGTAAGTCATACATAGTACGATGGTAGTCAATATCCATTGCAACATGATCGAAGGACTCATTGTGAGGAACATAGTAGGAATTTCTAATGTCGACAATTCTATTAGTAGAGATAAAATCCAAGAGGGTTCCAATGCTTGGTCAAACTCATCCTTATGCCTTATAAAGGAGTCGTACATATATTGAAGAGCAACATAGGATGCAACCTTTCCATTAAGCCTATTGAGGACGAGGGTATCTACAACACCATTTTCCCATTCGACGTTTCCACTCCTCTTCAGAAACATATAGAAGATAGTCATTTGAAGATCCATGTGCTTATGGAGATAGGGGTCAAATCCCCTCAAATCTGAATGTTGCTTCACTAGTGTCAGGATCGTCATCTAAGATTTATCATATGCTTCTCTAAGAGTCAATATTTGGTTCAAGAAGAAACTTCTAGAAGGCCATACAACAAAGTTGGATGCATGATATTAGGTTTTAGTCTCAACTACTTGGGATTACCATTATCATTCGAACGCAAAAAACACCTATGGATTTCTTCCAGAAGCGCATCAACACGTCTTTGCTTGGCTGACATGAAATATGTTTTAAAATTGATTTGGGCACTAATTTTTTGTGAATATTGAGGCTATTGAATCAGTGGGGATCCTCTTGGATCATCTATCCTCTTGGATATTGCATCATTTCCAACCCCATAGTTCCTCCAAGTTGGTATGAGTCTTATCGGTTCAACTTCTATAAGCCATGTTGCTTCTATATTTTGTATACATAACTCTGCTAGAGGGTCCATCCTTGTTTAGATCCTCTGAGACTCTAATATCTTAGTAGTAAAATTTAATTCCCCTCCTATAATCAACCTCTCATGCTATAATTATTGGAGAGAAAATAATGGACCATAAACGTTAATAAAAAATAGGCCTTCCCTATCTTCAGAGAGAGAAGTTCAACACCTCTTCCCAAAACAAGCAAGAAAGAGTTTAGAAACCTAAAATCTATCCTTTCCCTTCCCATTATCAACCCCCCTAATCCTCCTTTCCATACCATTGAAATAAAATCCCAGTCACATTTTTTTTAATTCACCTACTACCTTCTTAACAATATTTGTTGTCTCTTGTATCATCATAATGTCTTTTTTTGTACAATAAGTAATCTACCTAGGACATTTTTTTAGAGGAACCCATCAAACCCCTCGTGTTGAAGGATATAATAATTATATTTTAACCCTTTCAAGGCCTTAACATACTATAAGTACCCCTATGATATTTGTTCTTTCCCATTCTAAATTTCATGAAAAGGTTTGACTTACGCATGGCTCAAATGTGATTTCCTTTCTAAGGAGATGCCAACTCCCTCTTTCTTGAGTCTAGACTTAAACCCACCTTAATCCCTGACATTTTCCTTTCTGGATTATTTTTTTGTTTTTTGTTTTATATATGAGAGAGTAGTGGTTTTTCCCTATGCAAGTATTTCTTGTCTGTGAAGCAGGATAATTAGAGCATGCTCTCGTGGGAAAATAGACTTTTTTAGCGACCTTCACATGGGAAAGAGGAATAAAGGGAGTATTTTACCTTGAATTGGGTTTGGAAGAGAGTCACTAACTTCTATTAAGTTTAGACCCTAGGCCATTTCGAGAATGCTAGAATTGTGTAATTTTGAGTGTAAATGAAGGAAACAAGAATTTGCAAGCTTGCCCCTTTCTTGTGAACCTTGATTGTGTCCAACATCTTCCATATTTGATAATAGATCCTTATTTTCCATTAAATATATGGATAGCCCCAAGGAATCTGTTGATACATTGTTCAAAATTTGACTCCCCTCTCTTATGTCTTCACTTGATTTTAAACTATTATCAAGATTAGGACGATTATGGACCAAACCCTCTGTGTCTACAACAAGATTTGCCTACAACAAGAGTTACCTTGATACTTGAATTTCATTTCCCCAACTCTATTTTTACAAATAATTGGCGTCTCCTTACATCGATGAGGTTTTCTGTAACTAAGCTGGTGGGAAATAGCCTTATATTGTCAAAGCAATCTTGGAATGTTGTTATGTCACTTTTTCTAGGGAGGTAGGCCTACCCCCTAAAGAGAGAAATGAATGAATTATAAATAGTGTATATCTATCGATTTAAACGACCTTTCATACTTCCTTTTTTTTCAATATATATCTTGCCTTCCTCCTCCATCCTTGTTGGCTCAATTTTATTTTTCCTTCATTTGAAATCAGAAAATTTATTGAGTAGTCTTCTACAACCTGTCCATAAAGATGACATCTAGAACACTGACATAAAACATAAACATAATATAATATTTGAGTGTATTTCCATTTCCCAATCTCAATGCTTGTCAATTCAAAAAGCCCTTCCTTTAGATCCAATTTTGCCATAATCTTCGTCACTATCCCAGAATTAATACTTTTAAAATTATCCTAAAAATCAAAAAAGGTCCCCAACCCAACCAATTACCTATCGCTATCGAAACCTTTTATGATCATAGTTCCAGTAGAAGGCCTAGAATTTTAACCCATATAGGTTATTTTGAATTAGATTCCCTCCTGGGAACAAAACACAAGGACAATTTTTGAAGATATAGGATCATCGTACCTCGATACCAATTTTATTTCCTTGTCATTGCTTAGTCTTCCAAAGTTTTGAAAGTAAATGCTACCCATCCTCTAATTACCAACAAATGGTGAAGTGAGGCATAACCTAAGAGAGGATTAAAATTCTCCTCAACCCACTACCCTACAAATTTCTCTAGGCTAAGTCTTTTGAAGAACTTCCCTGTAAAAGTTTTTTGTTCCATCTCCATAACTTGCCCCCAAATTATATCCTCCCCAAAAAATAAATTTGGGCATGCTTCTCTAATTCTTATGTGTTGGGTATGTGTTATATTCTTGTGTTAAATTCTTATATTCTCGGGAAACTTGTCACATATTTAGGTGGTTTTTCGGCACATGGTTTCTTTGCCGATGGTTTTCTATTTTCGGTTAAGGAATTAGGGTTGTTGACTAACACAAGTCATTGGGTTAGGGTTTTGGATGCCACTGGCTCCTATATGTATATTGTGTTTTAAACAATGTAACACTATGAATGAATATAGAATATGTTGGTTTTCCTGGTTTGGGTTTCCAGGGGAAAATTCTCTGTGTAATGTTTGTATTGCCATTGTATCTTTTCTGTTCTTTTATTGAAAATCAGTTTTGTAGTAAATATTGTACAAGGTTAAAATCTACATTTGGTATCAGAGCTTTGTTGGCTTCACGGGGATGCCTGTGTGGTCAAGGGTTTGGCTCGGGACTGTGATAATCCTTGTTACAATGGGAGATCTGTGGTATTGAGTTTTCAGGTGAAAAGAAATGGCAATCAATTCAAAAATGGAGATCGAGAATTTTAATGGGCAAAGTTTTGAGCTGTGGAAGCTCAAGATGGAAGATATGTTGGTGGACAAAGATCAGATGATCATGGTAGATCCATGTACTGCACCTACAGGAACTTCAGCAAATGATTGGAAAAAGTTGGATTGGAAGGCAAAGAGCACAATTCGACTGTGCCTCTCAGATTTAGTATTACTAAATGTGTCAGAGGAAACTACAACCAAGGATTTATGGGAAAAGTTGGGGAAGTTGTATCAGTCTAAGTCCATAGTAAATAAACTATTCCTAAGAAAGAAGTTGTATAACTTGAGGATGAGAGATGGAGACTCGATGGTAGAGCATTTGAACACCTTTAATACTGTGGTAAGTCAGTTAGTATCTATTGAGATTAAAATTTCAGATGAATATAAATGTATCAGTTTATTGTGTTCTTTACTAGAATCGTGGGATAGTCTGGTTGTGGCCATAGGTAGTAATACAACTGCATTGAAGTTTGATGAAGTGGTCTCATCCTTGTTGTTGGAGGAGATGAGACAGAAGAATATGCAAGGATAGAGCACAAACACATTATTTACAAGAGGACGTTCCCAGGAAAGAAATAGATCTAAGTTCTCAAGTGGAAGATCTAAGTCTAAGGGTATATCTAAATCTCCCGGAAAGTTTGTAAAGGTATGTTGGAGATGTGGAAAAGAAGGGCACTACAAGAAGCAATGTAGATCCAAAGTTGAGAAAAATAAGGGATATGAAGAATCTCCTTCTACAGAAGAAAATAACTCCAAGGAAGAAGGAGGGGATGTGTACTTGGCTTCTTCAAGAACACATGCAGATCATGTGGAATGGTTGGTTTACTCAGGTGCATCCTTTCATATGACTCCCCACAGGGAGTGGTTCTGTGAATATGAAAGGTATGATGGAGGTAATGTTTTCTTAGGTGATGATTCAACAACTAGAATCATATAACGATGAAAAGTCAAGTTGAGACTCATAGATGGAAGGATTAGAACACTTCCTAATGTTCTGCACATCCCAGGTTTGGATAGAAATTTTATTTCTATAAGAAAAATGGACGATGCAGGGGTAAAAACAATATTTGAAAAGGAAACTTGTAGGATGGTTCGAGGAGCAATGGTGTTGTTGAAGGGAGTTCGGTTTGGAACTCTGTATAAGCTGCAAGGAAGCACTATTAGTGATGGGTGTAATAGTTCCATTGTTCCTGATATTGGAGTTGAAGAAGAAAGAACTCCTATAGTCTTTGGAGAAAAGGTTATGCTGTGGCATCACAGACTGGGGCATATCAGAGAAAAGATATGGTTGAAGGTATGTCTAACTGCTCT
>JASDQU010393908.1:0-10862 GCA_032191745.1 Picea mariana | reverse complement strand
AGTGTCTCAGATCAAACAATGGATGTTATGAACATAAACAATGGAGGTGAATATTGTAGCAAGGAGTTTAATGATTATTTTTTATATCATGGGATTCGTAGAGAGAAGACATTCCTAGGAACACCACAAGAAAATGGTGTCAGAAAGGATGAACAGGATAATCATGGAGCATGCAAGGAGTATGAAATTGCATGTTGGGTTGCCCTTACAGTTTTGGGCATATGTTGTAAATATTGTTGTTTACTTAATAAACAGAGTACCTTCAAGATCTTTGGATGGTGGAATTCCAAAGGAGGCATGGATAGGTAAAAAGGTAAACTATTGTTTTTTGAAGACATTTGGTTGTGAAGCATTTGTCCATATTGATAAAGAAAATAAAACAAAGCTTGAGGCAAAATCCAAGAAGTGTACCTTTATTGGATATGGTGTTAATGATTTTGGTTGTCACTTATGGGATTATGAAAATCAAAAAATCATTAGGAGTAGAGAAGTCATAGCCAATGAGAAGGTCATGTACAAAGATTAGTTGTAGGGAAAGAAACAGGAAAAAGAAAAACTAGAATACACAGTGCTTGATGAGATCACTAAAAAATAAATTCCAAAGTACTAGAAAATCAAAATATACAACAACAAGAGCATTTTGTACCTCAAACTTCTGCCAGTGTTGTTCGAATATCTACCAGGTTAAGTATACCCCCTGAACGATACTCTCCTTCATTGTATTATTTATTTATTTATTGATTATGGTGAACCAGAAAGTTATGAAGAGGCAATGCAAGTAGATACTAAAAAGAAGTGGGAGAAAGGAATGAAAGAGGAAATTTATTCCTTGGTAAATAACCATACTTAGGACTTGGTTCAGTTTCTTGCAAGAAAAAGAGCATTGCAGAATAAATGGGTTTACAAATTGAAGGAAGAAGATGGAGACAAAAAGTGGTACAAGGTCAGACTTGTTGTAAAGGGGTTTGAACAGAATAAAGGTATATAGTTTGATGAAATATTTTCTCCTCTTGTTAAGATAACTTTATTTAGGACTATTTTGAGTCTTCTGACAGTAGAATATTTTCATCTTGAACAATTAGATGTAAAAACAACTTTTCTCCATGGGGATTTGGAGGAAGAGATTTATATGTAGAAGCCACAGGGGTATGAGGTCAAAGGAAAGGATAATTTGGTATGCATTTTGAAGAAGAGCTTGTATGGCTTAAAGTAAGCTCCAAGGCAGTGGTATTTGAAGTTTGATAAGTTTATTACAGAACAAGGTTATAGTAGATGTCATTATGATCATTTTGTTTATTTTAAAAGGATAGAAAATGGAAGTTATATTATCTTGCTATTATATGTAGATGGCATGCTTGTTGTGGGGTCTAATATGCAAGATATACATGTGCTCAAGAAGAAATTATCTAATTCATTTACGATGAAGGATTTGGGTGTCGTAAAGAAAATCCTTGGTATGAGAATAACAAGAGACGGGAAAAATTGCAAATTGACATTGTCTCAGGGTGAGTACATAGAGAAGGTGTTGGAGAGGTTTAGAATGCACAGTGCAAAACCATTTAGTACACCTTTGGCCAGCCATTTGAAATCAAGTAAGGAAATGTGTCCCAAGACACATAGAATACATGTCCAGGGTCCCTTATTCATCAACAGTTGGCAATTTGATGTATGTGATGGTTTGCACAAGACCAGATATTGCACATGCAATGGGATTTGAGAGAAGGTATATGAAAAATCCAAGTAAAGAACATTGGGAGGTAGTAAACTAGATTCTCAGGTATTTGAGAGGTACTTCTACTCATGAAATATATTTTGGAGGTTAAGACATTGTTCTACAAGGATATGTTGATTCGGATATGGCAGGTGATAAAGATAGCAGGAGGAGCACCACAGGGTATGTTTTTATTGTAGGTGGAACAACACTAAGTTGGATTTCAAAACTACAAAAGTTTGTTTCACTTTCAACAATAGAAGAAGATTATGTTGTTGCTACAGAGGCTAGTAAAGAAATGGTTTGGTTACAAAGATTTATGGAGGAATTGGGAAAGAAGCAAGAGAATAGTAGGTTGTATTGTGACAATGAGAGTGCCATTAATCTTGCAAAGAACTCAGCCTTCCATTCAAATACTAAGAATATACATCTCATGTACCATTCCATATGATTCGTCTTGGAAGATGGACATTTGAAGTTAGAAAAGATACATACTATCCATAATCCTGCAGACATGTTAACAAAGGGAGTAACCAGAGAGAAATTGAGTTCCTACTCAATTTCAGTTGGTCTTCAAGCATGAAGGTGAAGATGAAAAATTTTCCAGGTCCAATGTGGAGTATAGTGAAGCAGGTACAATAGCAGTGGAGTTGTTGTGATCAGTCTCCAAGTGGGAGATAGTTGATTGTGGAGCCTGATTATCTTTATTATTCAAAGTTTTTTTTCAGTCGTTCTTGGACCTCATTCCCTAACAGGGGGTGTGGGGGGGATTTCCCCCCCACAATTGTCACCAGGGGGGGATTCGGGGGCAGCACGCCTGAAGCGAAATTTTGGGAAAATTTTCCTTGTAAAATATTGTAATTTCGTAGTCAATATGGATCGTTCATTATAAGGTCACAGATATGATGGTAGAAGTCATTTTAGGGTTTTTTTCCCTATAAGGAAACCCTTTCTTATGAGAGCATTGTATTGAACATATGTATTATTGTGAATATTGTATTCTGAGAGAGGAGACTATGAGAGAAATAAGAGGAAGTTACACCAGGTGTGTTGTTGGTTGTATCCCTTCATTTTGTTGGATAATAATAAGGAAGGACTTGGAAATTTCTCTGGTGGACATATCCCACACTAGGTGAACCACATATATCTGTGTCTCTATTGTATTGTGTATCTTCTGTATTTTATTTCCTCATTTGTTTTATTTTATTGCTCCGCGATCTTGTTTTTCTAACACTAGGGAGGGACATAACGCTCTATCTCTTTGATGACGGGAGCACCACTCTCTCCTTTTAGGTGGTTTTATGAGGTTTTGTATTTCTTTTCTCAGTCAATTGTTTGGAGGATTTTATCCCAGAGTCTCTTAATTTGTCTTTGACTTTATTTTGATTGAGAAATTGATATTCGTCACTCATTTCCTTTTTTTCTTTGATTTTTCAAACTTCTCCTAGTTGCGAAATTGTATGGTACCCTGGGGTTAACAAGATACCCTAGTTCATCCTACCTTTCATTTGTTTGATCTTCATCTCACAAATTTTTCAAATTGCTTGATTGTTTGGAAGTTTTCATCAACTAGGGTTTGCAAAGGTTGTTTGGTGTTGAGCTCTTTTTGTCTTCATTGAAACATCTTTCTTTTTCAATGATTAGAACTCTCTTGTTTACCGCAACCCAGCCTTGAATATTGATTCTTGCTGCCCATTTTCTTAGGATTGCCAAGAGTGATTGTTTTCTTTTCCTTTTACATCATTTGGGTTGTTGTTTGAACTTGTGTTGGAAGCATTCTGACATTTGTATTCTTTGGGTACTTGTTGACCTTTTTTAGTGCATTTTTGTTTGATCTTCTTTCTTTCTTTGTGTCTCTTTGTGTGAAACATTGACTCTTTTCATTCCATTTGAAAGTAGTGAAGAATTAAAAAAAAAATCGTATCTTATTGCATTGGATCAAACAGAAAAAAAAATTGCATTCTAGTTTTTGGGTGGTGCATATTTGTAGTTTGCATTTGGTAGATTGCATTGGGTTTTTGCATTTGGGGAATGGAAAAAAGACTCTTATCCTTTCCATAGTTAGCATTCATTAAAATTGAAATTTTTACATTTAATTTTCATTTTTTATGGTTTTAAGATTCAGGTCATAATATCATCAGTTGCACCTTCATACCCCTGAGTAAACAAACAACCATAAAAAATAAAAAAAAGCGTTAATTAAAATCCATCTAGAGATTTTTCTTTCTAGGGATCTACAAACCTATATTATATTAGTTGTAGGGATTTGGAGTAGGTGGTGAAGACAACTCTCCAAAGCTATAAAGAAAAAATAGAATCTTGAGTTAGGGAGAGAAATCCATTTGCCACATCATTGTCCTAGGAATCCCTTCTCACATAAGGGTCAATCAAGAGGTCACATTAGGGCTAGCGGAGTAACTAACCCCGCTTCATTGGTATTGGTGGAGTGGTCTCCATGTATTACAAATGGTGTCGTTAAACACTTGGAGATCACTTGGGAGGTTCACATGTCGGTCAAAGGCACCTCTCAAGGGGATTTTGGGTTTAATCCCTGCCCTTGTGTGTATACTCAATTGTCAAGTGTTTCCCCATTATCTACTATTGTAAGTGGTAACCTTAGTGGCCATAATCTTTAGGGCTCATACAGAAGGTGACGATGAATGGAAAAGTCTTTGTTGTACCTGGAACAAACGTTGGTCAAACTCACTTGGGCTCCTTGGAGGGTAACCCAGTTTTTGCAGTGTGGAAACTTGCACCAAGTTGTAAGTTTGTTATGTAGGTCGCCAATATAATTGTTTCACCTGCTATATCATATCCCCTTCCTATATTTATCACGAGATGTTGGATTTCATCACCAAATAGTGGTTTCATTGTGGGAAGGTTTATTTCTCTGTTTTCTTCCTAGATTTTTTTAGCATGTGTTGTTTGTTTTCCCTAGCGGATCTTAGGTTGAATCAGTGTTTATGACATCAATTCCTGAAAATACTAATGAAGGAACCCCTTCTCCTAAGGAGCCTTTTGTTTTTCCTTCTTTTGAAAACATTGGTCCTCCTTATATTACCACACTGAATCTTCCTGGACTCACTATTGGGTTACTGGTATGGTTAGTTCCCACTCCAGTAATCTCAATTTCTCCCAATGCTTCAAATGAAAGCACCTCACCCCAAGAACATGTACCTCATTAACCCTTTTCCTTCTTCTCCAGTTGTGTCTTCTCCCCTTTTTTCTCCTTCGCCTAGTGAAATATCTAAAGCTAGTAACCAGGTGGATAAGAAGAAGAAGAAAAATAAGCAAGGGGCCAAACTTTCAACCATTGCAGGACATGTTGGAAGAAATCAACCAGTTATGATCAATCAGACTGTGAATATTGATGAGGTTCAAAAGCCTATCAAGACAACTCAAAAACCCAAATTCCCTTGCAGGATTTGTAAGGGTGACCACCTTCTTAAATATTGCCCTAGTATTCCAAAGGTTTTAGACATGTGGTCCATGAGTTACAAACAACTCATGTCATCAGCCTCAACAGGTCATGTTGGTGACAACCCATCAAATAGTGAAAGTAAGATTCATGAGAAGAAAAGTAGAGTAAATTTTCCTTGTAGGTTATGCGAAGGAAATCATCAAACTCACCTTTTCCCTCGTATGGATGAAGCCTCGAAATTGTTGGAAGAAATAATTGTTTCCCAGCCACAAATTCCAACTTATTGTCATAATCTCTCTCCCAACCCACCATTGGTTTCTAAAGTGATCAATCTGATTCCATTATCGGTCGATCCCACTCTTCCCTTGAACAGTGAAGCTAAATTGGTCGATCTGGTTCCCTCATCGGTCAATCCCACTCTTCCCATGAAGAGTGAAATCCAAGTGGTTGACCCGAGTCCATCATTGGTCGATCTCGCTCTCCCATTAGAGAGTGACACCCACCAAGTGATTGATCTGATCCCACCATCATTTGATCCCACTCTCCCGTGAGAGAGTGAATTTGACACTGCTCACATTTTTCTTGGTAATATTGATTCTATCATATAAGGGGGAATTTCTCCTCCTACTGTTGAACCCCCTCCAAGTAATGAGACCATTCGTTTCAAATGGCATGGGCTAACTGGACCTTGACTTGCTTCCTACGTACCTTTCCAAATAATTGTTTAGGTTTGTGGTAAGAGCGTCCCTCAGACTATTGTAGACAAAGGTGCTTCCATTAGTATTCTATCCTCAACTGCTTGGTAAGATTTGGGTTGTCCTCAGCTTGTGTCGGTCACTCATAATCCATTAGCTTTTAACAAATGAATCACTCAACCTTTAGCGATCCTTCCTCAACTACACATTATTTTAAGAGGGAAAACTATCTATATTGACATTATGGTAGTTCATGACCCTTTGGATTTTAATTTTCTCCTTGGGAAAGATTATGTTTATGCCATGAAAGCTATCGTGTCCACTCTCTTTCGAGCGATATCTTTCCCTCATAATAGAAAAATTGTGACTATTGATCAACTTTCATTTGTTGATCCGCATTTGACTGCTAGCCACCCACCTTCCCTAAATGGTCCTTATGTGCAAGTGGTATCTCCCCCACCATGGGTTGATTATGTGGCAACATGTCCCATGCGTTCAACTCCAGACGAGGCTTCTTTTGAATTAGATCTAGTAGTTGACATGGTGATCTCTTCAATAGGGATATTAGAGCCTAATCTCCCTACCCCTATTATGGCCCTCGAAAGGTATTCCTTCTAGAGCATTGTTCTTCCATCCAACGAAGATCTCTTGGAATCCATGATTGAGGCATGTCCTTTGACATGTATTCCTTCTAGAGAATTGTCCTCTTGGAAGCCATCATCAAGAAGAGGTAATGAGCATAGTTTTATTTTAGGTTCCAAGCTCATTAAAAAATGAAACCAGATTCGAGCAAAGTTCTCGTTTCTGTGTCAAGATCGTTAAAAAATGAAACAAAGGTATAGGAATGAAACCCATAGGTTATGAGAATAGTTCTTTTCTTCTATCAAGCTCGTTAAAAAATTAAACAACCGCCTTTCCCTTTGAGTCAAGTCTTTCACTAGAACTTGTACTTGAACCTTCATGTCATCCACCTGGGTTAGTTGATCCTCTTTCTTCCTCCCTCTCTGGTGAACATTTTCCTATTAGTAATCATGATTCTAGTCTGGTATAGAAATTGGTGATAGGAGAAGAGTCGGTGAATGAAACGAAGCTTAGGGGGCATGTCCCCAGCCTCTAGACATCATGCTAGAGTTGAGCTGCTAGCTTCTCAAGATGGGGGTAAAGTACCAACCACCCATGGGTATCCTCCCTCGAAACCTTTGGAAATCACACTGGGAAGAACGAGCATAGTTATTTATTTGTTTCAAGCTCATTAAAAAATGAAGCAGATTGTTTGCTTAATGGTTATGCTTTTCATTGCTTCATTGTTATTTGTCGTCTCGCTTGCTTATAGCTTGCTAATCCTTTTTCTATTTTCCATCTCGCCTGCTTACATCCCTTGTAATTGTGCTTCACAATATCCATTCGCATCACACTCCTTCCATTTTGCAGTAAACCTCTAGAGAAACACGCTTCTAGGAGTGATTCTCGCTTGGGGGTCGTTCCCATCATAACATCGTAGTATTTTCTAAAACAAGCTTAGTCTTTATTCTTTCTTGTGCTCATAAATACATGAGAATAGGTTACCAAGATTAGTATTTGTTCTTTCCTGTGCTCATTAATGCATGAGAATAGGTTACCGAGCTCAATCTTTGTTCTTTCCTCGTGCTCATTAATACATGAAAATAGGTTATCGAGTGTACTTTTATCTCTTTTTCAGAATCGTAAAAGTTGTACAAAAAAGGAACTCTTTGGAGTCTCCTTTAATCTCTTTTCAGACTCCCTAAACATGAAAATATTGTCGAGTGAGATTGTTTCCTTTCACACTCGTTAAAAGGTTTGAAAGGGTGTCTTTTGAGTGGTACTTTATCTCTTTTTCATCCTTGCGAGACTAATTATGAAAAAGGAATCCTCTAGTCAAGCATGACTAGAATATTTCTCCCTTGTATTGTTTTACACTTTTTTCGAGCTTGGGAGACTAAATTTACAAAAAAATCACACATGGAGTCATCTTCAAGTTCTTTTTAGACTCTCTAAACATGAAAAACCATTGAGTTTACCTTCTTTGGGCTCGTAAAATTATGCATTGAAGGACCTATATGGGACCAAAATCCATAACCCATACATGACCAAACCCATCCTTCTTTAGGTTCGTTAAACATGTGATGAGGGGATCATCGAAGATGAGCTATACCGAACATCTGTTATCCTCCTCAATCTCGTTAAAAAACAAAGAGATACTCACCAATCATGGTGGGGGGGGAATTGAAAGTAATGGATCAATGTTTTTGGAATCCATTATGGAAGCTATTGTTGTCACCCTTGAACATGGTACATGTTTGTGTCTCTCCTTACAGTTGGATAGTCTATTTGTCTATAAGTCATACCAATTCCATGTCACGTTATACTTTTTTGTTCTAGTCGAAGAGTGCTCTTATTATCGTCACATTATATTCGTGGTACCCATCGAGTCAATGTTACCAAGTCACTTTTCGTGCCTCACAATGTTTAAGGGAAGTTTCATTCCAAACCAACCATATGTCGTATTATCAGTTTCCATTCATGTGTCAATACATAATCATTTAATCTACCATCTCACATCACTTTCCTATGTCAGTTTCATGTTGATGATGAGGTATACATCAAGGCCCTCCTTCGATGAGCCTTTTCCTATTGAATTCAGCACATGATCTAAGAATTAGACTTAGAAACAAATTAGTACCTTGGAACCTGCATGCCTCAATGGCAGGCCTCCTCTCTTTCGACAGTAGATTTACACCATTGATCTCTGATCAAATGATTCCACGAATGTTTGACCTCAGCTCATTTATTCACATTCGTTGGAATGTACTAAAGGTACCTTGGGAATCATTGCCATCATTGGTGATTTTCCTCACACTTGTTAACGATATACCTCAATGAATGGTAAGCAAGTGGTTTCTACCATGTTCGACATCGAGTCATCTATTTTCATGGCTAGATTCGTATTGTTTTGGGATTGGGACAAAGACCCTAGGTTGGGCACTCACTCTATTGTGTGCTTTTCCCAGGCTGTGATGGAGATAATTTGAGCATGTAAAATATTCCAGTATAATCTCCATGTTGGAAATATCACTGATAAATATATTATCACATAGATCCACATTGTATTGATCTATGGCTATGTTTGTCTTCTCGTAGCTCCACTGTGTATTTTTTGTGGTTGCAATCAGTTCATGTCATGGAGGTATGGATCCACACTATATCTCTAGTGGCCATATCCTTAGTCAATATTATCATGGATATACAGTGTATTGGTCGGCGACCATGCTTTGATTCAACTCGTATTCTGAGCATAGGTATGCATACCTCATAAATGAAACATATATTTATAATATTTGATGGTTGCTTGTAAGTTTTGTCAGGTTCTCCTACTCCAACACCCTTGCATTGAAGAATTTGTAAAGTGTTTCAGCCATCAATTGTTCTTATGAACTCACACTTTAGGGGCCATATGTTACACATCAAAATTCCACACTTAAGCGTCGCACCCTAAGTGTCACAAGTTTCATAAGTGTCGCAAGTGTCACAAAGTGTCGTATACACCTTAATAAGTGTTGCATGCACTTTTTCAAGTGTTATATGCACCTTACTAAGTTTCACATGCATTTTTACAATTGTCATATCTCATTGACACCGTGAAAGACATTTTCCACAACCCTTAACCCATATTAGAGGAAGAAACCCATCATTTCAAGGCCAGAATCATGCTTTTCACTTGGAAATTTGACCATTGTTTTAGAATTTATGATGGGTGGCACCCCCTTGGCCTTATTTAGGGAGCACCAGTGGTGCTCTGTCTCTAAATCAAGGGGAGCATCAGTTTGGTTAGAGGAAAATATGGTGAATCCCGCCTTTTCTTAAGGGACAACTCTGAAGAGATGAGGTTGTTTTGGTTCAAAGCCTATCCTATGGCACTATATTAGGAAAAAATCCCAAATTTTGGAGTCATATCCTCAACCAATTATATATTTATCCCATGGTGGTTGAGCCTCCCAGTCCTATAAATTGAAAGCATTTCCATGGTGAAAGGGGGAATATTTTGTTGGCATGTTTTCAGACAGAGGTAGAGTATGTGTGTTTGTCATTGATGGCAAAGATCACGACCAGCAGCACACCGATGGGGAGATTGTTGGCATGTTTTAAGATAGAGGCAGAGTATGCGTGTTTGTCATTGATAGCAAAGATGACGACCAGCAGCACAACGATGATCATATGGAAATATCAGAAGCTAAACTCCATTTCGAAGTTTCGAATACCGAGAATTCGAGGTGTATCAGAGATAAACTCCATTTCGGAGTTCCGGATACTGGGAGTTGGAAGTGTCGAAACACTTCATCACCAAAATGCTGAAATTCGAAACACCGAAATACTGGACCATTGATCTGACTCGATTTCGGAGTTTCGGATACCGAGAGTTGGAGTGTCGGAAAAATTCACCACAAGAATGCCAAAATGTTGAAATGTCAAAATGCGAAAAACACCTTTTAGTGTAAGTTTTGGATACTAGGAGTTGGAGTGTCGAAACACTTCACCACAGAAGTTGCGAAATGTGAAACGCCAAAATTGCGAAATAGACACATCTATAAAGACTCCATTTCGGAGTACCGGGAGTTGGAGGTGTCAAGGAAACTCACGACAAGAATGATGAAATCACAAAATTTGAAACCACTCCATTTCAGAGTTTCGGATACCGGGAGTTGGAAGAGTCAAGAGTCGAGACTCTTCACCACAAGAGTCCCAAATTTGTGAAATGTGAAACGTCGATCATTTTGGGGTTTGTGACTTGGAGTGTCGAGATACTTCTCCATAGGAATTCCAAAATGTAGGAATGTCGAAATGAGAAATTGCGAAAGAACTTTATGGATAAACACGAGTCACAAAAGCACCTTCTGAATAGGCATGTGGTCACCACCTGAGGCCACATGTGAAAGGAAAGGTGAAAGGTGCCAAAGGCATAAGGCTCAATAGGTTCACAATGTAACTGCTAGATACGACTGATGGTTTCTGCCAGAGG
>JASDQU010393906.1:0-10898 GCA_032191745.1 Picea mariana | reverse complement strand
GGAAACAGTCGACAATCCAATTCACGCGCAAGGTCAGGGTATCTAGCCTGAAATCAACTCGAAAGGCTTCCACTCATCATTTTGGGTATACCTCTCAAGCGACCCCCATAATATGCGCAACCTCTACACCAAGACCAACAAAGCAGGGTGAGTAACTTTGCCAGTCTGAATGCCACCTCGTGCTTGACCCTTGTGTTAGAAGGGCTTCCCAGGACAAAATGTAATAAGTGGATTTAAGCGCTCCCTAACTCAAGATTCTATGTTTGTTTGCAACTTTGGAAAGTTATCTTTCACACCTATTCCAAAGCCCTACGACTAATCTAATGTAGGTTTTCTACCAAAAAAGATAAAAATGTCTAATCAATTTTTATAAGCGCTTTATTTTATGGCTGTTGTTACTCAAAAGGAAGATGGCATGGACAATATGGTGTTTTGACCGACTTGAAAATTATGCAAAGATATGAAGATGCAATCTTTTCATTTCAATGAAATCTATGCTACGAGAAGGAGAAAACATTTATCATTTCCATATTCACAATGTCCCAAAATCTTAACTCATCAATATCAATATTCTCAAGAAATGAGAAAAAGGTACTGTACACCAATTTCGCTACTTCAAATGCAAGGATGCCCCCAATCTAATATAAAGCAAGAAATTAAATCTTTTTGTTTCAAAAATTTCACTAAAAGCAATAATGAAATTTGTTAAAACAAAGAAACCCAAACGAAAAGTTCTCTTTTAAAGTGAACTATTCAGAAGAAATCTGATATTTCCCTAAACAATTCTAAAGAAAACACATGTGGTGTAATTGAAATACACTCAAAACAAGAGACTAATCCTTCAAAACCAAACAAAGAAAGCCACACTAGTGTTTTCAAGTGCAAAAGAAAAAATGATCTTGCAAACAAAGAAAATGATAAAGACCAATAAAACTCAACTTTCAACCGGTCACCGGTCCTTAACTAATCAAACACACTCAGATGATGAAATCAGAGAGTATGGTGTTTCCAAGAAAAGTCAAGAAATGAAAGTCAAGACAAAAGTGACAAGAAGAGCCTTGAAATCCTAAGACTGTTCATGCACACAAACAAGGACAAAGAAGATACCAATCAGAGGTCCAAGAGACTCATAACAGGCAATCAAACTGATCTAGGCAGTTAGAAAAACCAAAACTCAAATTCAAAATTTCGAAGAAGAGTGTTCACAGGCAGGCAATATAACACAGTGCAAGAATCACTGATTCTCACAGGTGACCCTTGAGCAGGATGTGAGAACCTCACACTGAAACCTATGGGCAGAGTGTGAACTCTACCTATTCTCGTAGGCTGCAATGAAGTGTAGTGCGAGAATCCCTGAACATAAGCAAAAATTTGAAAAATGAAGTAAAATTTAAACAAGCTTCTGGACCTAGAGGGTCTATCAGGATATCCCGAAGACTCAGAGACTGATAGGATAGGAGAAAAATGAAACCAGAGCAAATGGCCACAGAAAAATAAAAAAAGCCACCAAGAAAATGGGATTGTTCCCCACTGAGTCGCCAATTTTGTTATTGGATAAATCCGTAAGTGCGGACACAAAACGATCTCCCTAGATCCACCTGGATCTAGAACAAATCAAGACAAAATAATACTCTTTCCCTAGATTTTGACTATTGAATGAACTAAGAAGAAAGAACAAGTTGCATACCTTATAATCGCTTCCGTTGGTCTTTTTTTCTCCCGCTTCACTCCAATGCTCTCGTACAGTCAAGACCAAAATAGTACAAACCAAGTGGAGTGAAGAAAGCACAATCTATTCAATAGTGAATCTATGTATATGATCAAGGAGTTATACAATAAAGTGGAATTAGCTTTATGGGAAAGAGACATATTACTGTATCATATTGATTGAAAGTAAATATTACAACCTAAGCCTTGATGTTGCAAACTTCCTTTCGATGGCCCTTGGCTCCAACACACACACTTGCTCACTTGCATGAAGAATATCAACCACCTTTGATAAACTTGCTGGAGTTATTAGATGCTGTAGCATCAATCCTTCACACAGTCTTTCACCAATTCTCCAATGATTCTTGCTTAACCTTGTTTGCTTCTAACTTTTTCCATGATAATTCACTCAATATATAGGAGAGAATGAATTGGTTACTTAGATAAGAATGATCCCAAAATATCAAGGAATCCAGTACTAGGATAACCATTCGAATGCCATCTAATCCTTCTAGAAGAGTCCCTTCTAGAAGCTTCGAGAATTCATCTTTTTCCCTTCTTTAGAAAGAGTTTTCACCCTAGGAGTTCAACACAGTGCGAACTTCTTGCACCCTGGCTTAAGGTAGCCTGCGAGAATTATTGCAAACTTCTTGCACCCTGTCTTAAGGCAGCCTGTGAGAATTATTCATTCTCGCAGGCAAATATACTAGCAACCTGCAAACAGTCCTAAAAAATGTGATTTCTGGAAAGAGATGAAGGTAACTTTTCTCAGGAGAAAGTTCTAATCAAGAGCCTGAGTACACCATCATCAATACATCATCATGACGACCAAAATCATGGGTAACAATAGTACACCATTGCAACATTCTCAAAAGAATGGATTTCCAATGGCATACTATGATAAATATTGTAAAATCTCATGTTTAATACATCCATAGCTTCTTCCTCCCCTCTCCTCAAAAAATTAAAATCATCCAGGTATTGATCAAAGGACTTATTCTTACCCCAATACTTTAAAAATGCATTACATTACTCAATCCAAGAACCAATAGAATCAACTCCCAAACCCTTGAACCACAAAGAAGCATCCCCAAACAAGGATTTGGAAAACAACCTCATGGTAACATCTTCATGTACTATCTCAAACTGATCAACAAAGTTCTTAAAGGCTCCCAAATTCCTCTCGGTAGTAATATGACCCGACCCAAAAAAACAAGGAGGATACTCAAAGAAATTAAGAGGGTAAGGATGAAGATGAGATGGTAGTATTAAAGGTCTAAACATTTTCTGTCAGATTTTAGTTTGGACAACAGTGGGATGAAAATGAGGTTTAACAAGTTGATTGCAAGGCTCAGGAATGATAGTAGTAGGTGATAATATCTGAAAATATAATGAATCAATTTAATCATCCTCGTGATTACAAGGCTGAGCATGTTCAGGAAGGATTGAGATATAAACCTTGTTCTTTTCAATAGGCGAAGGTGAGGAGACATGATCAACATCTACAACACATGTAGAATGGAGACCTTATTCTTCCAAGGAATGATATATAAATGAATGTTGATGATCATCAGAGTAAACAAAGCAAAGGATAATCCTTTTTATATGTAAAGGGAAATACATGAATGAACTGATGAAAAGTTACAAAAGTTCATGGGGAAAACTAATGAACAGGTACATGGATTGTCCCTTCTGTATTTTCATCTTTTTGTCAGCATGATCCTTCCTCTAGTGGATTATTTGATTGTGGAGTCACCAGGTAGATGATTATATTCAATTTATGTGTCCCTCTCTTGTCAACCATAAAGAGATGGATCTCTGTCATTCTCCCATGAAATCTTTCTTCACACTTCACTCCCCGAAAACGACACGAAAAATGTTAGCACTGAGAGTCGCACTTAGACTGTTGTAAGTGCAAGCCCAATACCCATCAGAAAAATGTTAGCACTGAGAGTCACACTTAGACTGTTGTAAGTGCAAGCCCAATACCCATCAGAATATAAATGGATTAAATTGGTTGAGTAGGTGGATCAACAAGACTAGGAAAGAAAGGGAGAGTGCAACAAATTTTCTACAGAGGCATTCCATTGGGCAAGGAGTCACAACATCCTATAGATCAAAGTCAATCAAACTATATATCAGACAAAATGGATATATAATGATGAGTAGAAGCATGATGAATATGAAAAAAGGAATAAAATCCATCGTACAAAGATCCTTTCTGCAAAAAGATAAATATTTCTTTTACAATAAACAATGATTAAATGGGAAAGCTACAACAAATCCTCTTCTATTCATGAATCCATCCATCAATGGAAGCTATGATCCTCAAAACTGCAATATTTTCAAGCAAGAAGATAAAAAATAAATGGAAAAACAAAAAAGACAATCTTATGACAAATCTCATGAATCCTTAATGGCATAAAATGTCATTACAAATAGGCCCTCATGCTTACAGATGAGCAACTAACACTGCTCCTCCAACTCTCTCCTCTCTTGGATCATGAATCCAACCATTTTATCATCAAAAACCATTTAATTTATAGTGAATAATATATGTCTACCATAAGGAGGTCGAAACCAAGGAGTTACATAGGATCCTCTTCCATTTAGGAGTCTTGTTACAAAAGATTTCAACAAAAGCCTAACAAATTCCTATTTTTCGAGATCTTGCATATTGTGATAAATGTCTTTTGAAATATGTTATCTTGATTGATATGGAGATGGAACACATCTCTCTCATGTCCAAGAATATCAAGCGAGACCATTCAAACCTTCCTTGATAGGTGGCAACCTCCAAACAAGGCGAATATCCAACAACTATGCAAAACAAAGAGTTTGCAGCGCCATTTTGCAACGCACTGGTGTTTTAATTATATATATCAAATTACAAACTAGGTCAAGATGAAATTTGGACAGAAAGTTAATGCCATTATCATTATCCTCCAGAAAAAATTTCAGAAAAACCCACATCACCGCTTTTTCATTATGATGAAATATTTAGATGCATATTCTACAGGAAATGAGTTCGCAACACCTTTGTCAGTGAGTCTACAGCGCTACAAAGAGACACGGTCACTCATCCCTTTCCATACCTTAAAGAAATGTGGAAAATTTCATAGAGTACCTGGTAACCTGGAGCTGAATGTTGATGCCTTCATACTTTCACAGGGACGCCTACAATTGGTCTAACCGCCAACTATCCTTTGCAACCAGTTTGCGGTGGAGTTCGCAGCGCCAGTCATGGTTTGCATCTCATGCTCCAAAATTTGATTTTGAGTTCTTCAAGGAAATAGTTAGGATATCCAAATATATGATACCTCTAAGTTGTTAGAGATAAACCTTGAAAACAATAAAAACCCTTGTCATGTCATAAGTAAATGATTATTTTGAATGGAGAGGGTACTTTGAGTGTGCTGCAAAATCTCCTAGTGAGTTGGCAATGCTCAAAACACAGACTGATTTGATAGCATGAACGAGTAAAGTAAAATCTAGAGATACTTCACACATCTTATGGAAGTGAAATTTCAAGGTGATGATGGTTATTAGAAGGACGTGATTGATGAAAAGTAACACTCCTTGTCATGATGACTAAAACTCGACCCAGTACACAACCATAAGATCCTAGACTAAGGATAAATTGACGTGGATTTATAAAGATAATCTGAATATTGAAAAATGACTATAGGAAGAAAACATAGAACCACAAAGAACCTATGACTCAAAGAAAAAGACTAAAATGAATTTTTGATTCCCCCTACAACTCTATGTGATAACATAGTGGATGGTTCTTATTCATTTCAAACATGGACTTTTACTTAGAATTATTTTATTTGACGGTTTCACGGACTCCTAGACTTGTGGACTCACATGTCCTCTCGGGTGTCATCAAAATGCATGCCCAAATTTTGTAGCCTCTAAGATGAAACTATACTTAGAAAAAATTAAGAGATTTTTCTTGAGTTTGCAGACTCTGAGGCTTCCAGACTCACATGTCTTCTTGGGTGTTATCAAAATGCACACCCAACTTCTGCATCCGCCAAGATGAACCTATACTTAGAAAAATTCTTAAGTGATTTTTCTTGGTCTCGCAAACTCTCAGACTCACAGAATCATATCTCTTCTCGAATGTCATCAAAATGCATGCCCAACTTCTGTTACCTCCATAATGAACCATACTTAGACATTCTTAAGTGATATAGATAGAATATGATACTTAACCAACTTTTGGTTTCTAAGAAGACTCGCGAAAAGAGATTTGGGTTGTATGATCATGATTTCATTTTGATCCAATGATCAACATAATTTATTCGTTCTTTATTGTCCGTTCGTGCTCTTATTTTTTATCCAACGATCAACATTGTTCTTCGTTCTTTACCGTCCAATCTTGCTCTTATTTTGATCCAACGATCAACATTGTTCTTCGTTCTTTACCATACGATGATCCTCTTATTTTGATCCAACAATCAACATTGTTCTTCATTATTTACCATATGATCGTGCTCCTATTTTTATTCAATGATCAACATTGTTCTTTGTTATTTACCATATGATCAGTCTCTTATTTTGATCTGACGATCCAACATCAATCTTTGTGATTGAAAACTCTTGTTCTCGATTGAGAAGTCAGTGGTTTTTCGAAAATGAAATGAACAATCATGATTACTCCACAATCATTTGCTTATATTTCCTCAATTGCAGAACTCTATTTCTTCTTCACTCAAACGCACCTTCTCTCCTGAGCTTTATGTCAATGCACTCCTCAATGCATTGTCTCTACCCAATCAGAAGGCTATATCTCATGAGCTTCTCTATATTGATCCACCCGAGAGATATTATTCATGATGTGGTAATTTGAGGAAATCTTATGTTCCTTGCTTGTCGTCAACCTTATCATCATATGACTATTCATGTTTGATTATTGTCCATGTTTGATTCATGTTTCCATCAATGACAATACACAACCAATAATGCCAATAGTTTCAGACCATGAAACTTTGTAGAGATAGAGGAGGGATCTTGGTATACATGTGGTACCCATTTTAGATTACTATTCATTGTACTTTTATTTATATTCCCTATGTAATCTAGGGTTCCTATATGATCTTGAAATCAATTTAAAATACACCAGCTTGTCTTTTTCACTATATCTTGTTTTCTAGGATGTTTCAGACCTTGAACCTTTGTACAAATAGATGATAGACATTGGTGTACATGTGGTACAAATATTGGATGTTGGATTCTTTCAATTTCTGGTATATTCATTGTGGAAATTAGGTTTTTTGAATGGTTTCGAGATCAATTTAAAATAGACCATCTTGGCATTTTCACTATAACCTCTTTTTTGGGACTCTTCAGAAATTGAAAATTTCAGAGAATAGAGGACACATACATAAGTACCGCAGGTAAAAATTTCATAATCATATTTGAAAAATTGGATACATGTCATGTTGTACAAATTCATTAATGGGAAGAGGCCAAGAATAATTAGATTCGAGAATTTACCATTTGTAAATTCAATTTTTGGTAAGACCTTGTAAAGGTATAAGTAATGAGCATATCGGGTGAAGGAATAAGTAGTGATTAGACATGGTGAATTAAGAAGCAATAAGAAAACCCAATGAAGGAAGATGTATAAAGAAGACTCGTTGAAGGTTGGTGCAACTCACACAAAGATATTGGTGTCTCTTGCTAAGTTGGTGCTTAGCTGTGAGGATTGGTTTATACAAAGATCTGTAAGATTAGGTTGTTGCTTCTCAAAAAAATATATATTTGTCTCTTTCTAATTTGGTGCTTAGCGGTGGGGATTGGTGTCTCTAGTAGATTGTTGTCTACGGAGATCTGCAAGAGCAGGTTGGTGCCTACCAAGATTTGTACCAGTGGGGATTGGTGTATCCCATAGGCTGGTTCCTACAAATATTTGTAACAATAGATTGGTTCCTAAAAATAATTATAAACATATATTTTTTGGCTTTCTACTAAAATGGTTTCCATGTAAATATTGTGTTCCATTTTATGTAGTTTATATATCTCATATATTATTTTTTTTTATGGTTGATGATTTTTGAAACAGAAAAAAATTGTCTTATATTGATTCCCCCACCTCTCAATATAAGTGTGTGCTCAAAAATTGGTATCATATCCAATTCCTTCATAAAAAAGTATAACCATACTGGAAGGTAGATCTTGGGAGAACACATGGCCAATCGAGAAGGTTTCCCCACAAACATGGTTCCATTGTTTGATGGAACAAAATATGCCTTCTGGAGCATAAGGATGTGAACACATCTATTGTCTCTTGGGTTTGATATTTTCAAATCAGTCATGAATGGTTATACATTCTCAACAATTCCACCAACAAATGCAACTTGGAGGAAGCCTAGTGAACATAATGAAAAAGCCATGAATTCCATTTTGTGTGGTTTATCAGAATGCAAGTTTTTCAAGGTGGTTCATTGTGGATCGACAAAAGAAATTTGGCATAGAATTCAAACTATCTATGAAGGTGATGACAAGTTTAAAATGACCAATCTCCAAACTCATAGAATACAGTTTGACAATTTAAAAACAAAAGACAAATAAAATGTTGCTTCCTATCTCCTCTGTGTCGATGAAATTGTCAACACAATTAGAGGACTTCGTGAAAAAGTTGAAGAATCGATGATTGAATAAAAGTTGTTAAGGTCACTCCCCTTACGATTTGATGTCAAATTTACTCCATTGAATAAATGAAGGATCTTTATTCATTAACAATGAATGAATTGCATGGGATCCTCGTGGGATATGAAATGAGGATAGAGAAAGAAAAACCATTAAACAAAGCAGCATCCTTCAAAGCCTGAATGAAGAAAAGTAATAGAGACCATGAATCAAGTGATAGATCTAAAAATGAATCAAATGCAATGGAAGCCCATTTTGTGAGGAAACATGAGAAAGGATCTGGAAATTATAAAGGAAAGATTGCCTTTAAATGATTTAATTGTGGAAAAGTAGGACATTTTGATGATAAGTGTCCATATGCAAAGGATGAAAGTAGTGATGATGAAGAAGACCATAATGTAAAGAAATGGAAAAAACATCATCAACACAAAAAGAACCAAAAAGAGGACAAGCATGAAAAGAATGAGAACTCTTATAAGAATCAGAAGAATCTCTACTCCAAAGGGGTTAGTGACTCATTTGAAGAAACCAGTGAAAACAATTTCTATAGTGATAGGAAGAAACTCTCTTTATGGAAATTGAAAAAAACATTGATGAGACAAAGGGATATAAACAATGGAATTAGAGGAAGAGGAAAATGTTGAAATATATGGGAAAGTGAATCTTGAAGAAGAACTCATTTGTTCCTTAAGAGAAATAAAGAAGCTTAGAAAAAAAAATTTGAAACAAAATGAGCAGCTACAAAAATATAAAGAAGAGGATCATGATTCAAAATCCAAAATGTCACAAATACTTGAAGAAAAAGAAAATGATATTATGAACCTAAAGGATCAATTAGAAGTAGAAATAAGGATGGAAAAACTGGTAAGAATCTAGCTAATGAAAAAATAAGAAAATTACAAAGAGATAGAATTTGAAATTGTTTCCTTAAGAAAGTAACTAGAGAAAAAAAAAACTATTAAGTTGAATAGAAGCTTGAAAATTGAAAATATTATTGAAATATTAGATGATATTATCAATTTTCAAAGGTATCCATTCATTAAGACTGGTCTTGGATATGATTTTTCTATTGCCTCCCTACCTACACCTGACCTTGCTACAACAAGGGAAGTTTTATTTGTTGTAGGTAGAGCACAGACTATTTTTCCAAAAGAGAAACCTACAGATGACATTATTTTTTATATTTCATATTGTTCTACTCTTGTAAGTGAACCTAACTGTAATCCTACTTCCTATAATCATCCAATATAAAAATATGTTCCCTATCATCATCCTCGCAATAAAAATAGAATAAATTAGAAGCATTAATTCATATCTTTGCAGAACATGCGTAAAATGCATAATTGTGGACTAGTGTCGACTACCAAGATAGATTGTGGTTGGATTGATGGATGGTTATGGAGTCATTTGACTAGATGTTTGAGGAATTCATATCATTGTGTATCATAAAATGTACAGTGATGCAATGTTCCTATTACTTACTGATGATTTCCTAGAAAGTGTTCAACAAAATATTGACATGACACGACAATCAACTAATGTTTCAACTAAGTTCTCAAGGAGAAGAAAAAGGTTAGGCAGACATTCCATTTTCCATTAATGTCAAAGGGGAAGAGTTGAAAATTGAGGGAGAATTATCTTTGTTCTTGGAAGATTTGAAAATAGAGGGAGAGTTGTAGATAAATGGATAATTATTTCTATGCATGGTGGACTATGTGTTTTGTTGCATGATTTCCATCAATGACAAATGGGGAGATTGTTGGAATTATTTTCATTGATGTAAAAGGATTAATGATGTCATTGATTTAATCTTATGGAATTACATTAAAAACAACATTTCCAATATTGATCTTGTTGGATCATGTTGTCATGGATGCCAATGGTTTGATTGATTGATGTCAAGTGATTGATTAATGTCAAAGGATTGATTGATTGATGATTGATGTAATATACTATGTAGTGTCCTTGATGAGAATGCATAGATGAGGATGGATCAATGAGTTTTCATTGATACATGATGAAGATGGATCGATGTGGTTTCACTGGTATATGATGCATTGTTGGAAAAATGTATAGATAACTCATTATTGTCTTATCATGATTGATAAGGTGCACAAATGGATGAACTCCAAAGTGGTCCCCTTATGGTGAAAGCCTTCACGGGAAGACACTTTGCGGATTGAGTTATCCTAGAAGAATGGTTGGAGGACCCATGCTGTCATTATTGTCTTATCATGATTGATAAGGTGTACAAACGGATGATCTCCAAAGTGGTCCCCTTATGGTGAAATCCCTCACGGGAAGACGCTTTATGGATTGAGTTATCCTAGAAGAAAGTTTGGAGGACCCATGCTTGTCTGAGGAATAACGAGATGAAGATAAAGGAAATTGTTGGTGAAACTATCCTAGATGGATAGTGCTTGTCATGCCATTTCTGGTGGTATGTGGAATGTCACATAACTCCTCCTGGTTTGAGATTTATGGCCTTACGAAGATGAAGGACCCTCACATGAAGGCTTGAAGCCCCCAAA